>CABFOW010010477.1:0-10414 GCA_902141385.1 Timema californicum
ACCCCTCTTCCTAGTCAATGGAGATGACTGTTGAAGGACGAGTCGGAAGCACAGGTATTGTACCCGAGCCCGGCTTCATTCCCCACGTAAGGCGACACCCTGGAAACTCGCCCTGTCCTCTCCCGTCAATACATCACATGACAATACGACAGTTCTCTACAAAGCGCGTTCACTCTTGTGTACAGTCTCCAACAAAATAAAGGTTAGTTTATGTGTTTGTTCACGGTTATACATCTCCAGTGCTGTCAGCTGTTTTATAAAGTGGCAATTTTTATTGTTGTTGATATTTTGAGGGATAGGCCATTCTAAAATCAGTGTCGGGAGCCGGATAGGTTTTTACCTGGATGACAGTTCAAAAATCATATGTTTAGGTTTTGGGCTGCTAACACTTGTAAAAGATCACTCACTGTTTTGTTATAAATGTTATGTTAAGTGTTTTAATTACATGTTATATTTTACTTTTTAATTAGCATACGCTTTAAGTTTTCTTACACCGTTTCATAGCTTTTAATAATTTCTGTTTTCCCAACCCAAAACAATATTTTAAACATAATTAAAAGTACTTATTCTTCGTTTTTGAATGTTATATATGATGTATAATATAGTGCATACATTAATACCTTTTAATACAGGCATCGTATTTACTTGTAAAAGAGCAAATACTTGTCTTTTTTATATGTTTAGTAAATTATTTTATGATTATTTTATCGTATTTCGAAATATTCAACTGAATAAAATATTTATATCCACTGCGTGGGTGCATCATTCTAAAAGAACTTATATGCGTTACGTTCAATCACATGGTTTAAATTCGTCGGTCGCCATTTTGAAGCTATGTTCGTTAGACCGTTAGTGAAAGTGAAGTGAATAATACATTTTTAAGTGAAAAAAACGCTAAATAAGCTTTTTGTTCGACCTCAAATAAATATATAAATAATATTGGCCTAAATAACTGTGGTTAACTATCAAATTCATACATTACCATGCGTTTTCATTACAGTTATCAAAAGTGACTGATGTCAGCTGTTGGCGTAGTAATATATTAGGGATAATTTCTTGTTACTTCTTGAGTGGTCATCCAAGTAAACTAAGGCCGTGAATGTATTATATTTGTCATTCAAATGGTACATAGTACACCTCAAAGTAGGAATGGGCAAACTACTGCTCGCGGGCCAAATAAGCCCACGAGTGTGTTCAAACCGGCTCACGGGATACATAACGTAAATGTGCTGCGTCTTTTTCCGTACTCGAAGCTCATTCATGGTTTCATTCACCTCACACGCCATTATAACTATTATATTCTACACATCCCTTTTGATTATTGATTAGAGATTAGATCTAGTACAAGGTAGGACTATTCAAAATGTACATTATATTTCTCAGTAAATATCTACGTGATGCATCATCCTTCTGTCTCTATTGGTCACTGGTAACCTGGTGGTCTATGGGTAAGGTGTCGGACTTCTGTGCTGGGGGTTCGGGTTTCAATCCTCGGTCCCGGCACAGATTTATCTGATTTCCAAACCCTTCCTTCCCCTCTGACAAGACGTGCATTAATCACAACTTGTGAATGTGAGGAATGCCAAGCCTCCACCGTGGTTCGGATCCCACGTTAAACTGTAGGCCCTCCATTTCAACTCACAATCACCCTACCATCACACATTAGCGTAAGTGCGTATAACCCGACCGGGTAGTAAGAAATGGCGCTAATAAAAATCTTATCGGTTACCCAGGCAAAATCTTCTCGATGAAGAAAGGTAGGAGAGACGAGAGGTGATTGCATCACGTTATTCGAACATTCTAGAAACAAAGTCTTCGTCAACAACCCCGTTGGAAGGCTGAGATTGGAACACTCCTATTAAAAGTCACCGAACAGTAAGCATATTTGAACGTTTGCAGTTCGGACGCTTTTTATGTAAACTTTTAGCTGCTTTGTGGAAACAGAACCTCGGATATTGTCAACACGTCATACCTTCAGTTAGATATTGTAATGATAAGGAGTAAATCGAACCCAGGACCTTTATTTAGACCAGTCGACAGTGGCGCTGACCATTACACCAAGAAAGGCCTTTTTCCATACCAGAAACCTATTATATAGTAGAATATTGGTAGGAAAAAAGACCTTTCAGAGAGTAATTCCTACCGTGAATGGAGTAGAGGTCTGTACAGTAGCTCCGTGTCTTCTTTGGTGCTGACTGACAGCTCACAGCTGACTTCTGACAGACAACATTTAGGTATATACCTAAAGTTTGACTGTCAGAAGTGACAGCTGCTAAACACATGTTTTTGCAGATCATATGGTTCGGCGTAGGGATACATGATTTGGTCTGGTAACTTTTTTAATCTGTCAGTTGTCAGCTGTGAGCTGTCAGTCAGCACCAAAGAAGCCATGGAGCTACTGTACATCTGTTAATATTGTGTAGTAAAATGTTTATTGTCGAATTACATGCATAGTCAAACACGCTAACGTTAAGCTTCTTGTCAAAGCAATAAAATGGTTACATTAATCTTTTTATAGAACCACTGGGTTTGGTCATTATATTATAATAGTAAAACATGTAATGTGAGTATAAGAACTTGTATTTCTTGGAAAATCTTGAATAAACATTTTTATGAAATATAATTTGTTGATAAAGTACACCACGTAACTTTACAAATTATGTATAAAGCTAATTTAATTTAATTGGGACATTCCCTCTTTCCGACATTTTTTTGGGGTGAAAATTGCGGACTTCCCCAGATGAGTTTTCTATTTAATATATTTTAATCATATTAAAAACGATTTGGAACGTATCTAAAACAAAATTGACAACGTAAAGTAATAAAATTTAATACGAGTATTTATTAAATAACATTGTCATAGTTAATTTTATAAAATATTACAATAATATCAAATTTTTTTTTTTATAATTTTCGATCCGTCATATTTTATTTGAATTGAATCGTTTTATTTTCTATTTATATTATTTTACTTCTCTTATTTTATGAAAACAATTATTGAAACACCACGGTGTCGTTGAAACTGGTGTACTAACTTTTTTTTAATTTTCCGGGTGTAAATTCAAAATTGACACGTCGATTTATTCCGATTTAATTTCTACGATTGTCACTATTAGCAAACAATTTTATATAATGATAAAATTATATTGAAAGCCTAAACTTGCGAAACTTACACGTTAACTATTAATTACTGACTATATTAATAAATTTAAAAAAAAAACTTTATTACTGATAAAATAAAATAAAAAGACATCAAAGAATCTGTTTACAAAAATAAAATAATTTATAAAACTAATAAATACTTTTCAAATGCACACCGTATTGAAAAATGACCCCTGGTCAAGGGAATCGAACCAGGTACCTTTGGTACGTCAATTATCTACCACTGATCTAGTTTCTTGGTGAATTACACTGGACAGGATGCAATTGTATGGTTCAGCGGCAGAGAAAAAGTAGTTGGTTTGAATCCCGTCTCCAGATGTTAACACGGTCATTGGCGGCAGCTGCCCCTCCAGGAAGGGAGGATGGGTCAGTTGTAGTTTCTAGATCAAGGCGCGGCTGTGGGCCACCAAATGTGCAAGAAGCTTTTCAAGGGCAGCACAGAAGCCAGAGGGGGTCGCAACAAGAGAACAAACAACACCTCAAACATGCGCCGGGCTCACTTACAATCCAATTTTCATAAGAAGGCCTTTTTACAAAATACCCCGCACACCACCTTCAGACATAACTGAGAGCGAGGAGATTTGTCCAGTAGCTCCTTCTTACCTCAGCACACCACCTTCAGACATAACTGAGAGTGAGGAGATTTGGCCAGTAGCTCTTTCTTACCCCAGCACTCCCCCTTCAGATATAACTGAGAGTGAGAAGATTTGGCCAGTAGCTCCTTCTTACCCCAGCACACCACCTTCAGATATAACTAGGAGCGAGGAGATTTGGCCAGTAGCTCTTTCTTACCCCAGCACACCACCTTCAGATATAACTGAGAGTGAGGAGATTTGGCCAGTAGCTCTTTCTCACCCCAGCACACCACCTTCAGCTATAACTGGGAGCGAGGAGATTTGGCCAGTAGCTCCTCTTACCCTGGCACACCACCTTCAGATATAACTGGGAGCGAGGAGATTTGGCCAGTAGCTCTTTCTTACCCCAGCACACCACCTTCAGACATAACTGAGAGCGAGGAGGTTTGGCCAGTAGCTCCTTCTTACCCCAGCACACCAACCTTCAGACATAACTGAGAGCGAGGAGATTTGGCCAGTAGCTCTTTCTCACCCCAGCACACCAATACAGTTATTATCACTGATCGTGATTATGTAATTAGCACAAGTTTTCCTAATATATCTTTACTTTGCTTTTATTAACAATTTATTTGCAAATAATTTTTTTAGCGCCGTGTTTTACTACTCGTTTGGATTATATTATACGCTATGCACTAATTACACTAATGTGTTAGAGATTAGGAAAGTTTAATCGAAGAGGAAATTCACCCGCATTTGCGTGGAGGAATAGTGAATAAAAACACATTTAAAGTAATCCACCCTCAGTGCACCCTATCGAGATCGAACCCCGGATCTCCCCGTCTTTAGCAGTCCAGCCTATTGCGATAGTAGCTGCTTTAGAACAATCGGACACCTAAACAGGGCCGCATATAATTATCTACTCTCTAATAAATGTTGAATATTCCTTAAATTTATATTGCTTCGCACCCGCCTCGGTGGCGTAGTCGGCTAACGCGCTGGTCGTGTTGAAGCTGGTCCGCTGAGGACGGGGAGATCAAGGTTCTAATCTCGGTCGGGCGAACTGAGGGTGGTTTTTCCTAAATGGTTTTCCACTCTACCTCCACGCAAATGCGGGTTAACTTCCTCTAATTCAACCTTTCCAATTCCTAATCCATTAGAGCAATTATTACTTAAAGCGTATAACCCGAACGGTTAGTAAGACGCGGTGCTAAATATATATAATATATATTGCTTCGCGGTGATTCTGGCGTGGTTTAATACGATACGCCGCGCGTGCTGTAGGTTGTACCGTTTGTATTATTACTTGGAACAATACAGCTATTGTGTGGACCTGTAATTTGTTAGTAATTACATAACTTTACTACAAAGAAACCATACTATCCATTGTGATGTAAAACCCCCCGTCGAAATACACGATCGGTATCAATTTAGCGGAAACGTTTTACCAACTTGAATGCTTCAACGCATAATTAAATACATTAATAATAATAATAATAATATTTAGCACCGCGTCTTACTACCCGTTCGGGTTATACGCTCTAAATACTAATTACGCTAATGAATTAGGAATTGGGAAGGTTGAATTAGAGGAAGTGAACCCGCATTTGCGTGGAGGGAGGGTGGAAAACTATTTAGGAACCCCACCCCCCAGTTCACCCGACAGAGATTCGAACCTCGATCTCCCCGTCCTCGGCGGTCGAGCTCAACACGACTCGCGCGTTAGCCAACTACGCCACCTAGGCGGGTATTTAATAAATTAAAATGTATATACATATGAGATTTTACATTATGTTTTTTTGGGTTAAAGTGCTCACCTCAGGATCCGATGTTCGTGGGTTAAAAAAACCCAGCCACGATCGACGGATTTTTTCTTGATCGATAAAAATCCGCCAAAAATACAAACTTTTTTTGTTTTGAAACTAATAAAGTTGTAAGTTTGCTAGTTATAATAACATTTATTTATTTCGGTTGCCAGATATAACAATATACATGTGTCAATATAATTTTTTAGTTAATCATTTTCATGTAGTACCATAATATATTTTGTTGATACAATCGTAAAAAAAAATAAATTAGATTATTAATATATTTTGTTCTTTCAATAAGTTACGAACTAAACAGTAATCCTTAGGAAAGTATTTTCATTCTTCTACTAACACTTTTTATTGAAAATATAGGATTACTAAGCAATTATTAATTATTTCGGGAATTATGTTGACGTTATTGACTTTCAGCAAATATTTGCGACAAGGAACCTTCTTCGGTCAGATACTATTCTCTTCCCTATTGACTATGGATGTAGGGATTTTTTTTTGAGTTGACTACAAAATATTATTTTGTTTAGTTTGTGATTACAGTCCTCATTCGTAAGTAGACTGGTCGCTACTCGCCGCGTCAGGTTAGCAGGTTGTATTGAAAAAACAAAGATGAAAGAAATTTAGTGAATGCTTAGTGGACTCATAGTGTGGTCCCGAGCAAAACTATCTCTCCACCTTTAAAACTATGAGGACGCGAACAAACCCACACAGGTGACCGCTTAGTCAAGTTCTTGCATACGGCCCTGAGTGCTAGAAGCCAATAATTTCAGGGGTGGAGGGAGGCGCATTCCTCCCACTTGCCGGCGGCTAGAAAAAAAATAATTCTAAATGATAAACAGTTCTAGAAGCTATCTGAAGTGTTTTTTTTATGGAAACATAACCCCCTAATTTGTATGTGTATCTTAATGTTGACATTTTTTTTAAAACCATTAATAAGGCCATATGTATTCTGTTAATAAAATGTCGGGGAAGGGGAAGCTTGAACCCCCCCCCCCTCCACCCTCTTGACTACGGCCTTGGCTAGCGTCGCTTATTGCTTGTCATTCAGAAAATGAGTGAGAATTCAGAAATGTTGTCATTTGTTCATCCTCCACGGTCCACCCTAGTATAATCCATTCACCGTAGGAATTTACTTCTGAAAGGCCTTTTTTCCCTACCGTAAATCTACTGTATAGTAGGATATTGGTAAGAAAAAAGACCTTTCAGAGAGTAATTCCTACCGTGAATAGAATGTAAACATCTAATCCCAGCAAGAGTGAAGATAACAACAAAAGTGGTTTCTTTCGATACCAAAATGTGAGTACTAATATCAGTAAAAGTGTTAGAAAAAAAAAGTGTCTCTGTAATGGTCGAGTTTAACGGACGTAAGATGATGAGAAATCTTACCTGGAAGCTCAAGGTAGAGAGAATCGGCGACTTTCAATGGACTGTGAACTCGCCCAACTTAAGGCGGACACACTCCAACAGGTTGACTCATTAATATCACTTACAACTCGGGCTGCATGGTCAGACGCGCTACTCTCGTAGCAGCAGGCTATAGACTGCCGATGACGGGAAGATCCAGGTTCGAACCTCGATCTCTTCGTCATCGGCAGTCTGTCTAACACGAGAGTAGTGCCTTAAACCATACGGCCACCGAAGCGGGTAGGTACATGTTAACTACCCAATTAAAACAGAATCTTAAAAAAGTTTCTTAGTTCATCGAATCTCCTTTTTGATTATCCCGGTGTGTGAGCTACCCTTATAGAATCCTTATGCCTTGGTTTGGTTTCTTGTTCTTTTTTTGCATTGTCACGTTTTTACTTTTGATTCATCCGTCAATGTAATAAGGAATTAATGTCACTTTATTCGATTATTTTTATAACTCGTCTGAGAAATAAAGTAACTCTTTATTTTTGGCACGTATTTATGTAGTCAACTCACCTCAAGTCTTTTGTACACACTAGCGCCAATCTGTGTTTCTTTCAACTAATTATCGGCTGCCTTTATCCTCTCTCCCTCTTTCTCTACCAAAATCAAACGCCTACACCTTGCAACAAGTTCAAAATATTGCTCCAGTATAAAAAAAAGAGTCTAATTTTCTTCAAGTGTTAATAATATCAAAGGTGAGCTGGTGGTCTAGGGGCAAGGTGTCAGACTTCTATGCTGGCGGCCGGGGTTCAATCCTCGGTCCCGGCAAAGATTTATCTGTTTATCAAAGCCTTCCTTCACCTCTGACAAGACATCTTGTGAATGTGAGGAATGCCAGGTCTCCACCGTGGTTCGGATTCCACGTTAAACTGTAGGTCCTCCATTTCATCTCCCAATCACCCCACCATTACACATTAGCGTAAGTGCGTATAACCCGAACGGGTAGTAAGACGCGGTGCTAAATATAAATAATATCAACATTTCCTGAATAGCCATCATGAGCATAGCGGCATNCCATTTCATCTCCCAATCACCCCACCATTACACATTAGCGTAAGTGCGTATAACCCGAACGGGTAGTAAGACGCGGTGCTAAATATAAATAATATCAACATTTCCTGAATAGCCATCATGAGCATAGCGGCATTAGATGTGAAAATTTAATGACGATAAAAAGTTGTCACTAAATTCCAAGACACCCTTGACAGATATTCAAGAAATGTTGATATCACTGTGTGAGGAAAATTAAACTCTTATGTTTGTACTGGAGTAATATTTGATTTATTTTGGTCAAAAAAAAAAGTTAAAAACTGTACAAAAACCTAGGCTTGTTCTAGCATCCTCTCCTCTCCTGAAACCTCGATTTTCCTCAAGGGATACAATTCCGTAGCACGACTTCCTTCGGAGGAGAAGTAAAGCCGTCGGTATCATGTCGATTTTGGCTTGTAAACAGCACCATTAGAGGGTATGTGAAAATACCTTTCCCGGTAAAATTGTTAGGCCCTTTTACGCTAGCTCATAGAACATTTAGTGAACCACTCTGTTCTGAAAGTGCAAGTTAAATACCTCATCAAAATAAAATTAAGTCGATTGCTATGACTACGCTCCTGCAACGTAAGACTGACGAAACTTTTTTTTTATAACTTATCAACATATGTTGAATGTACAGAAAGTCCTGGACTTACGCGGATTCAAGTTACGCGGTTGTGATACTTTGACTTACGACTAGCAAATCAAGTGTTAATTTAAACATATCGGTGGCGCTCCTAGAATCTGACGTACATCTGGTAGTAGCATATGTTCATAATGAATATGTATTATTATATGTTAATATTTTGTGTTTCTTGCTTTAAGTAAAATAGACCTACCTCAATTTTTTATGTGTGTTCTAATAAATAAGGTGGTTTTCTTTTAAAAAAAACACGAATGCATATCGAGTGTTAATAAAATGGGATAAATTAATTATTACTAGATTAAAACATAATGCGATTTCTTAAATTAAATATAGATGGCCTTTATTTTGTTTCAGTTTGGTTTGTTAGATCTCAGAATTATTGCTATCGTTAAATAAATACAATTTAATGAAAAGTTTCTCAGCTGTTTTCGAATTTAAAAAAAAGGTTGTCTTTATTGCTTTAAGAAAGGTGCTTATTCTTATTCTTAAAATCTTTAGTTTCATATTCATCATGCTTATCTACATTTTTTTAAATGTTGATTTTTGCAAATAGTCTCCCAACTGTTAAGGCTCTAGAGACGTGTACAAATACAGAAATAAATGTAAATGGCATCCCTAAAACCAATTTTGTTATTATAATAGGTACAAAATTTGGCCAAGGTAATGTATTATTTATTTAGCACCGCGTCTTACTACCCGTTCGGGTTATATGCTTTAAGTACTAATTACTCTAATGGATTTGGAATTGGGAAGGTTGAATTAAAGGAAGTGAACCCGCACTTGCGTGGAGGGCGAGTGGAAAACCATTTAGGACCCCCCACCCCCCCAGTTCACCCGACCGAGATTCGAACCTCGATCTCCCCGTCCTCAGCTGTAGAGCTCAACACAACAAGCGCGTTAGCCAACTACGCCACCGAGGCGGGTCAAAGTAATATAATAATGGAAAAATACTTTCCAAAGATTTTGACAAGGCTGTACTTTTTTATGTAGGTTGCCCCTGAATCAGAAAAAAGTGTTTTTGGCAAGGCTTCAGTGTTTGCGTATGTGTATTTTAATTTAATTTTCAAATTTGTGAAAACGATTAGTTTGACTTTTTTTTAATATTTGAAAAAAAAAGTTAAATGTATTTATCTTAGGGTGTTATTAATCAAAACAAATGCGCAATAAAAAAATACCATAGGGTACTTTATCTAAAACAACAAATATCTATAAATTTCCTTGAAATCTGTGTAATATATTTCTCACTGTTTATTTGGAATCACTAGAAAATAAAGAGTAATTTAGTCAAAATATTTATATTTATTAATTGTTGGTAATGTATTAATTGTAATTAACTCGAATAATCCCATGAAAAGAAAGTGAAAACTATTGGACAAACCCTATTATTTTACATACAAGATGATGATATATCTAAAATAATTTTGAATTGAGTTTACCTCAATATAGGAACGCAAAATTAATAGCAAATGGAATGTTATTATTTCAAATAAAAGTTTAACTTTTGTATATCTGGAATTACATCAGGCCTTTGTCTGTAACGAGGATGTAAACTGAGCGGAAAGTTCACCCGAGTACAACCGACAGAAACTTGAACACAGACCTCTCAAACCGCAGCTCATCTTGCGACTAACTTGACCGGTTCATCTGTCGAACTATCTGCGGCCGAGTTATGTTTCCTAGTAGGGTGTGTTCATGTCGGGCAATCTTGGGTCGCTTGTTTCCTAGGGGTGTGTGTTCATGTCGGGCAATCTTGGGCTCATTTGTTTGTTTCCTAG
>CABFOW010010478.1:0-10413 GCA_902141385.1 Timema californicum
AACGTAGGTTTAAACTTCCACAATGATCAATTAACGGCTGGGTACTGGATGTTGTGTCTGTTCTAGATGGAAGTTAGATCATATAAGATATATGCAGATATAAGGAGTCGGGGGCAGAAAGTTTTACTTTAAATACCTTTAATGAATGCGTGGAGAAGGGGGCGGGGGGCAATACCGCATAAAGAGCTAGTTTAGTCGGCCATTTTTAAGCTTCGCGTCTACAATCCGCTGTTAAATATACGTTTAAGAGCTAAAACGTCGCCTATGGGTTAAAATGGGGTCGCGTTTCGACATTAAAAAAAGTATAATCCACTTGAATACTGCTATTAATTTAACCTCCCCGCCTCGTAAAAATATCCCCTAGTGAATGTCCTATTCTCATGGTAAGCCGGGTTAGTTGTGTGTTTTAATATCCCCCTCTCGTGTTTTAACGGGGGAGGGGGGGAGTGAGGGTGAACTATTTGAAATAACTCGTTAAATGGAAAAGTGGGTGTAGCTTTCAAGTTGTGTGTTGATTTGTCTCCCTACACAACATAATAATTCGAAAATATCCATCGCTACTAGGGTTGCTATGCCC
The DNA here is from genome assembly GCA_902141385.1 of Timema californicum. Taxonomy (NCBI): domain Eukaryota; kingdom Metazoa; phylum Arthropoda; class Insecta; order Phasmatodea; family Timematidae; genus Timema; species Timema californicum. Next base: position 578 of record CABFOW010010478.1, read on the forward strand.
AATTTACTGAATCTAGTACTGCAAGCTGCGAAATCCAGAACATTTTCAGGGATGAAAACCCGGACAATATATTTAAAAGTAAACGAAAAATAAAATTAAAAAAACAATGGGCTATGTACATATTTATTATAATCATAAAATCAGACACATTTCTTAAACAATTAATCATAAAGATCAATTTTGATAAACTTTTAAAATTATTTTTAAGATAAAATTCGTTGCGCGGCTGTTATTTAAAAAAATAATAATTAAAGTACTTAAATTTCTATGAGCGAGAGCTAAAGTTACTACCAATTTTTCCGAGAAAGGTATTTCTACACATCTTCCAGGATTATTTTACATACCACAATCGACCCGGGACCGATGGCTTTACTTTCCCTCCGAAGGAAGTTGTGCTACGAATTCTTATCGCTGAAGAAAAATCCGACTACCTCGGTTGGGTTTGAACACGTTAATATTGGGCCCTGAGGCTAGCACTTCACCCCAAGAGCACCGAGGTCGACTGGTATCTGGAGATTTTGAAGAATGGTGTGAATTTAAGGAAGTACCTAACGTTTCCCTGGCGCAATTTATTGAATGGTTACCCCGGACAACGTTTTAATTTGGTTCACACAAACAAATACACCTTTTCATCTTATTGCTTCCGACACGGGTTTTAATTAGTTAAAAAATGTAATTAAAATTGTAAAAATTCCTGTTTATAGATGAGCAAGTTTGTTTATAGGGGCTATTAAGATTAAAATTCCAGATCTCTTCATGCGATAGATATCTAGCAATGCTCATAGCAGACCAACTCTTTATTTTATTGATACATATTTCTATATCCCGGCTTGCTAGGCCTGTCATAGCTCCATATACCTTATAATCTATCTTAAGACTAGAACAACTACAACATACAGTCCCCCGGCCGTTAATTCATGATTGGGAAAGGGTAAACCCTCATTTCACCAATGATTCGGCCTTGCCGGGAATCGAACCTGTGACTCTTAGCCCACAAGACAGACACGTTACCGACCGAGTTATGGTGTCGAATAATATAATAAATAGATGTCTAGACAAAAGAGAGAAGCAAAACTAGAGCAGATAAACGATGGGTGATGGCGGAACCTTTGACGAGCTTCAAAGTCGTTCGAGGACCTAAGAGGCTGATGACCTCTGTTTTAGACCATCCGACCATCTAAGCTTGTTAACTCACTTAGCATACATGATAAATAAAATTAAATAATGTCAATAATTCCCAATACAGCCCTCGGTTGGGCATTTTTTTAAACAGGCCTAACGCAGGTTTCTTAAGCCCTGTTTTAAATTTTAGTATACTAATAACAAAATATTTTGTTAAATGCTAGCTTGCTAGGCCTAAAATATTCCTTAAAAATAATAATAATTCATTGATTTGTAGATTGGTTTAAATATAAACTATCTGGTTTGCTATGCGATAATAATATTGTGTTATGTATCCACTCAAGTTTCCAAAGCATTACCACAAAGTGTTTTGAAATGTGTGGGCTGAACATTATTAATGAAAACTTATAAAGATCGGTTAAAGTGTCAAATACGGAGATTGGAAAACGTGCCGAAGATTTCGCGTGAAAACCGCCGGCTATTCATACCTTACTTGCCGATAACGCGAATATTATGTTGCCGAAACTAATCACGGCACTTCAATGTTGTAATATATTTTGTAATTGTATATAAAAAAAATTATACATGCCACGTTGATTGGTAGGGAATAATGGTTTGATATAATTATTGATAACATTTGTTTACCGATATTAAATAATATCTCTCACAAGGCACATTTGCAATATTTACTTAGGCCTAACATTTTATTTTGGAAACTTCTATAGTAAAGTTGGAAGGTGACCAACTTTTTCACTTTCAAGTGGACTTGCTTGTTAGTGGCTTGCTTGTCTATTTACACGGTGCAAGCTGTGCGCGCGCAGCCAAATTAGTGTACTTGCATTAGTCAACTAATACCCGTGTCAACGGGCCTTAAAATTTTGCTGACCTGTGTTTTAGACCATCCGACCATCTAAGCTGGTAACTTGTAATTAAACTAGTAGATTAGACCTACTCACCATATAACCCCCCTTTCCCATTACAATTATGGAACTCCAAGGACATTCCCTGTACTTTGGCGATTTGTGGTGTAAGTCGGTCCCTTCTGGTAAGGCCTGCCCAAATAACTGGATCCAAGCCGGCCCTATTGACCTCTCAGGAGCGGGCGGCTTGGAGACTCCATAGATTGTATTCTGTTTGGTTTTTACTTTCTCTCTACACCTTGGTGAGAGAAGTATTGTGATAATAAAAAACTCTATTTTTGATAAGTGTTAACGTTTCATGACCCCGCTGAAACGGATTATGTTTTTGAATTTGATTTCGCGATGCCGTTTATTTGTATTTTAACCTAAAGCCGAAATAATTTCACCGATCGGGCTAAAACTTGGTATCTGTGTTTTTCATAAAGTTTTCCCGTTTAAAAAAAAATATATATATATATCTAACGCTAAAATTAAGGGTAATTTACTGAAGGGCAAAATGATTAAAAAGAATCGACTGTCTCGAATTTTGTATTTAGTCAATGTTTAATATTACAGAAAAAAAAGCAATTTACATTTTCTTCATGAATATTACTTTTAGGATATTCTACTTTGGCGGAAATTTCTATTTTTTTTATATCTTTGCAAATATTTGCGATAAGAAATACTATTAAAAATCAAAATACTTTATTTAAAATATATTTTTATCAGATCAACAATTTCCGAGCTTTAAGAAAATACTTTTTTTATGAAGATGTTTGAAATATGAACATTTATTGCTATGCTCTTTGGTGGACATAGTTGCTCCGCTTTTATCAATGTGTGTGTGACGGTGTGTATTATTTCATCTATGCTCTTTGGTGGTAAATGTGTTTGACCGGGGCTTCCCTTAGCAGAAGTGGGGTCCTTGTGCAATCTTGGTTTGTGGGGCCACCAGTTATTCCCCCGCCCACTTCCCTTTTCAAAAAATTAAAAAACTTAATTTTTGTTTATGGTTTAATCTAGTAGTGTTTACCTATATACCAATTTTCAGTCGTATAAGGTATCAGGAAATTACCTAAAAGGTGTATATATATATATATATATATATTTGTATAATTAATGCTAAGGGTTGATTTCTCCCCAACAAACATGATATGTAAAAAATGTACCAAAAAAACTCCCAAATTTGAATAAAATCGGTCGATGTGTTCAAAAGTTATCGTGAGACATATACACAAGACAGAAAAAATGCAAATCGGTGGAGTTAAAAACTGAGAACTCGTTTCACTCGTTCATTAAATCAAACCACATGATTTATGTTTTTTTTATTTGTTTCTTAACAGTCTTGACAATATTTGCTAGACCGCGTATAAAGGGAGCTTATTATACGAGCGCGGTGACCTGGCGGTCTAGGGGGTAAGGTGTCAAGACTTCTGTGCTGACGGCCGGGGTTCAATCCTCGGTCCCGGCACAGATTTATCTGATTGCCAAACCCTTCCTTCACCTCTGACAAGACGTGTATTAATCACAACTTGTGAATGTGTGGTATGCCAGGCCTCCACCGTGGTTCGGATTCCACGTTAAACTGTAGGTCCTTCATTTCATCTCACAATCACCCTACCATTACACATTAGCGTAAGTGCGTATAGCCCGAAGGGGTAGTAAGATGCGGTGCTAATAATAATAATAATATACGAGCGCGCAAACAAAAATCTCTCACCCCAACTGGTCCCCCCAACCCCTATGTGTCACCAAAGCGAGCGTGGAACCTCCACGGGGCCCTGTGCGGACCATACCGTTTGCACAGCCCTAAGGTTTACCCTGTGTTTGACAATATCATGATCAAAGCCCTTACGAACGTGTCTTCTTCCTCTAGAATTTCGATGACCTGAAATATTTACCCAATTTTAATTTTAAATCGCCATTTGAGCCAGATGATACAGGTCTATATTTTAATTGACCCGAGTGTAGAAGCATCAGGCGGCGTGCCGACACTTCTAGGGCTTTAATGCCCGAGGGGAGGGGGGGGATCGCGCGTGCCTTTACAACAGCGAAGAAGGTAAACTGCAACTTACAAAACGTTATTAAGGGGGTGGGGGTTGGAAACTACACATAAAACACACACACACGCACCCTCTATAAACCTGAAGCTTAAATTAAAAGATGTGGCAACGTTGTCTGTGCAACTAAAGCCAAGAGGATTTCCTTTTAATCGCGAAGTTTATCGTCCTCCTTCCCAACCCACGGATAACGCCTTACTTGGGTACAGTTCAATTTGTGTAGGAAATACCTTTTTGTTTGTGGCCCACATCGATAACTCACTCTTTGGCACTAGGAACTTTAAAGTTCATAGTCATACTTTTAAGTGCGTCGCCTGCCCCTATCTTGAGCTAGTTCTATCTAATCCACCTCATTACACTCTATCCCTATCTTGAGCTAGTTCTATCCAGTCCACTTCATTACACTCTATCCCTATCTTGAGCTAGTTCTATCCAGTCCACCTCATTACACCCTATCCCTATCTTTAGCCAGTTCTATCCAGTCCACCTCATTACACCACTATCCCTATCTTTAGCCAGTTCTATCCAGTCCACCTCATTACACCCTATTCCTATCTTGAGCTAGTTATATCCAGTCCACCTCATTACACCCTATCTCTCTCTTGAGCTATTTCTATCCAGTCCACCTCATTACACCCTATCTCTCTCTTGAGCTAGTTCTATCCAGTCCACCTCACTACAAACTATGTCTATCTTGAACAAATTTATTTTTTATATTTTTAAGTAAACAAGCTCGTTTTTCATACGGAATGTGTTTTATAATCCGTATTTATATCCGGCAACATTTTAAACTTAAATGCCCAATGAAAATTCAATAAGCAGAAGCTGAAAATATGGCTAAAATAAGTATTTTTTATCCCTCACCTAAACAAATTGCGGGCGAAAATTTGAATTATCCTATACATCAACCAGACGTCCTAGATGCATCTACGCAAAATTTCAACACAATCGGTTGAGTGTTTTTTTTTGTTTGTTTTTTCATGAAAGAGTAACAAACAACAATTCAATTTTATCTATTTTAGGATTACTATAAAACTATTTTGATTATTAATTTGAAATAATATATAAATAGTACGTTATATATACACCATGATTCGTGCCAAAATCTAAGGTGTGTACTGGGTAAAAAAATATTCCACTCAAAACGTATAAAACTACAAACAACTTAGTATCAAATTAATTACAAATACCCCATCGGGGCCGCATGGTCTAAGGTAGGAACGGGCAGCATATTTTTCAATGTAGTTTATTAATATTATTAGCACCTCGTCTTACTACCCGTTCGGGTTATACGCATTTACACTAATGTGTAATGGTAGGGTGATTGTGAAATGAAATGGAGGACCTACTGTTTAACGTGGGATCCGAACCACGGTGGAGGCCTGGCATTCCCCACAGTCACAAGAAGTCTTGTCAGAGGTGAAGGAAGGGTTTGGTAATCAGATAAATCTGTGCCGGGACCGGGGATTGAACCCCGGCCGCCAGCACAGAAGTCTGACACCTTACCCCTAGACCGCCAGGTCACCCTTCAATGTAGTTATAGGTGTGTCGAATGAGAAGTGAAATTCAACACACCATGTAAAAATTGAGAAATTAGGTCGCTCAACCGAACATTTAAAACAACACAAACGGTTTGGGTTGAACAAGTTTATTCAGAACCTAAACACTTTGACTACTAAGTTACAACTGCCTCAGACGAAAAGTATGAAAATTGTTACAAACAGTGGTGGCTCGTGTATAGGCACTGCGGTACTGCAGCACCCCCTATTTCCACTTTATATTATCGATATCATTTAATATGAGTCATTTCTTTCTTTAATTCTTTATTTATTTTTGTAGTACAATATATATTCCTTAAGCTTAATGTCAGTACTTCAGTAGCCATCCCCCAGATAGCCATCCCCCAGTTTATGAAAAAGATACAAACATCTTTGTATGGAACTGTGCGCTTCACAGTGCCAGTGACGTGGTGTTTTACTGTTGTGCGCATGCGCACATATGAGGGGTGTGGGGAGGAAGGCGGGACTGCCAGGTGGAGAGAGCACTGTTGCTCTCGCAGTGCCAGCTCTGGCGTGATGGTGGAAGAAAGAATTTTTGTTTACTCAGCGTTTGTTGTGCTTAAAAACCGTGTACCATATTCTTGAATGTGATAAAGTGTAGAAGAGTATAGAATTAGATTATTATTTTGTTTCCAGCTATTCTATTTAATTAATTTTTTTCGATTATTTTATTTAACAGAAACCTTTAACCATGGCCTTGCATCCCCCAAGAAATAAGTTCTGTGACTGTAAGTGAACTTCAACAGCTTAAGTTTTCACAGCTATCTCTCCAATGAGAAAGTTACAGTTAAGAAAAGAGGTCATTCAACATCTGATATTCTAATATTTCACCCAGGCAAAAACAATAAAAGAAATATATTCGTAGCTTTCATTCTGAATGGTACCAACAGAAATAAATTGGCTTTGCGGCTGTGAAGTAAAAAAATACACTGTTTGGCTTCCCGTGTTAGCAGCACCCCCACTAATTTTAGCTACGAGCCGCCACTGATTGGTTACAAATTGAAAATTGAATAAGATTTAATGCGAAATTTAATAATTCTTTTGTTACAAGTTTAACCAGTACATACCGCCAGCAAATAGTTTTTTTCTTTACACAAGGCTTCATTCTTGAATTCGACTGGACTGCCAATGACGGGTATATTGGTTTTCAAATCCAGGTCAAGCTTACTTAAGATGGCTTTCCACTTTCTCTACACACGAATTTGAGTACACTTCCTCTAAATTCAACTTTCCTCATCTCTGACATACTAGCATAATTATTGCATATGCGCTGTAGAGCTAGAAGCGAGCAGACAGTTTCGTTGTCCGTTGTGAGTAGATTTGAAATAACCCGTGAATGTAAAGCGTGTGTATCGATGTATTGGATTGAGCCCCGACACAGCGTTATAATTTGAAAACATACATCGGGAGAATGATCTAGAATATATGTTTATACACTGGAAAATAAAATATGTTGATAATCGGCTGTTTTAAGTTAGCATTGCAATGCATCTTGGGTCAACATACAATGTGTTAATTAATAATAATAATAGTAATATTTAGCACCGCGTCTTACTACCCGTTCGGGTTATACGCTTTAAGCACTAATTACTCTAAGGGATTAGGAATTGGGAAGGTTGAATTAGAGAAAGTGAACCCGCATTTGCGTGTAGGGAGAGTGGAAAACCATTTAGGAAAAACCACCCTCAGTTCACCCGACCGAGATTCGAACCTCGATCTCCCCGTCCTCAGCAGTCGAGCTCAACACGACTAGCGCGTTAGCCAACTACGCCACCGAGGCGGGTAGTGTGTGAATTGCTGCTCTACTCAAAAAGATTCTGATTTTTATTCTCGGCGAAGGTGTGAACCAAGCCTTAGGGAATCCAAAATTTCCAAAAATATGCTTACGTAAAACTTTAACTCTCCTCCAAGTGTTCTGCCAGACTGAAAAGCGAGCGCGTGATTAGCAGATAGCTGTTGATGAGGAGGCAAAGGTTTGAATCGTGGCTCAGTAAACCGAGGGTGGGTTTTGACAACTAATTTATTATTGTGGTTTTCCCATTCTCTCTCCACGCTAATGGTAACTCTTATTTGTAAAGGCCAACTTTGATTTATATATATATATATATATATATAATTTATGATCTTACCAACTAAATTAGGCCGTTAGTAGCAAGTGTGCTAAACCTATCGTTAACTATTAAAAAAAAGTCATAAGAGGTCAAAATTATAAATTTTTCTAGCACTCAATGAACCAACATACAATAATATTGCCTAGCGCCTGTAAACTAGGCTGTTCCGGCTCGAGCGCGTGCGATTTAAAAATAGAAGTAGTTCTTATCTTCCAAGCGCGCGCTAGCTCGCTCGCTCGCTTCAGTCTGGCCACCTCTCGTTACAACCAATGTGTTCTATTTTATTTTTTAGTCGCTCGCCCCAGTCTGTCCGTACATTAATTAAGACGCAGGTGCTTTAAAAAAAAAGTAAATCTGTTCCAGTAAAATCTTTGCTCCCCCTTGGAGCTCAGGGAACAATATTTCTCATCAACCTGCTGACCGGGCTAAACCCAACAATTCACCTCGTTAAAAGTTTTAGAACTTCTCCCAAGTATACCCACCTTCACCCCCTCTTCCTAACGTTCATTAGCCGCTCTTAAAACAGAAAGCCCCTCTCCTTCGAACTTCTTCAATAGAAGAGCTCTTTTCTCCGATGAAGAGATTTGAGAGAGAGATAGAGATGGAGAGAGGGAAGGGGAAAAAAAGGCTGATTCAGAGTTCTATGATTTTTAACACTTTTGTTTACCCTACGAATCTCGGTCGGGTGAACTGGGGGGTGGTTTTTCCTAAATTGTTTTCCACTCTCCCTCCACGAAAATGCGGGTTCACTTCCTCTAATTAAACCTTACCAGTTCTTAACCCATTAGAGTAATTAGTACTTAAAAGCGTATAACCCGAACGGGTAGTTAAGACGCGGTGCTAAATATTATTATATTATGTCTACCCTAGTTTATATTTTACACGCGCACTTTTTCAGTAGAACAAAACATTATCAACCTGTAGGCCCACTTAACCTTTTTCATAACTGCTGATTGGAATTTTTTTCTTTTTGATTTAAGCTATTTAAGTAGATTAAAGGTGGTTTTTTTTTTATCACTGCGTCTTAGTTACTACCCGTTCGGCTTATACGCCTATGTACTAACTGCGCTAATATAGGAAGTGTACCCATATTTGCTTGGAGGGAGAGTGAAAACCCATTTAATAAAAACCACCCTCAGTTCACCCGACCGAGATTCTAACCTCGATCTCAGCAGTTGAGCTCAACACGACTAGCGCGTTAGCTAACTACGCCACCGAGGCGGGTAGATCAGTAACGTTGTATAGTAGTGATATGTATATTTTTAAGAAAATTGGGGTGTATCTGCTTCTTATAAGCTTACTCTCTAGTGTAGTCTATATAATAGAGACGACATTTTCAAAAATATTTTATTAGGAAAACTTAATAAGTTTTCCTAAGGAAAAAAAAACATATATTATTTTGACAAACATTCATATGATACAAGGCCGTAGCCAGCAAATAATTTGAAGGGGGGGGAGGGGTTGGTGGGCACGTCCCCCAATTGCTGGAAGTTAGAAAAAATTATAAATGATAAACAGTTCTAAAAGCTCTCTGAAGTGATTTTTTTATGGTAAAATAACCCCCAAAATGCCGGAGGCTATGAAAATGTCTAAATATTTAACACCTCTAAAAGCTCTCTGATGTGTTTTTTATGGTAACACAGTCCCCTAATTTGTTATTTGTAACTTAATTTTGATATTGTTTGAACCATAAATAAAGTCATATATATTTTGTTCATAAAGATTCATGGGGGAGGGGGGGTTGAACCCATAAAACACCCCTGGCTACAGCCTTGAACATACAGTTTACTTTTATTCAAAGGGTGATAGCAACATTTCTTGAATAGCTGTAAAGAAGGGTGTCCTGACATTTCGCAACAACCTTTTCTACTAATTTAAAAAGATTATCATCTAATGCCGCTATGCTCGTGAAAGATATTCAAGAACTGTTTATATCACCTTGTGAAGAAAATTAAACTCTTTGTTTCTACTGAAGCAATATTTGATTTATTTTAGCCAAAAAAAGTTTTGCTATAAAAACTGCTAAAGCACTGGCCTTTTCTCGCAGCCCTACATCCCCACCTTAAACACTCTTGTTAAAAAAAA
>CABFOW010010479.1:0-10412 GCA_902141385.1 Timema californicum
TAGTCCTTGGTACGGAGACTGATAGTTTAGTTAATGTCGTCGTAAGCAGCTCCGGGTGTGTTTTCTGTCCGCAGTAGTAATTAAGAAGAGTAAATAAGTAGAAGGAAATATTTAAAGCCGTATGAATGTATATAATCTGATGTGTGACTATATATCCGGCAAGAGGGCGCGACTGATTGACATGACACGATTAATTTATCAATGTTGAGTAAAAATATTGAAAATCAGTACATTAATAATTATTGATAAAATGTATCTTAAATAACATAACTTTCCTCTAATGAAGAAGGTTAATATGAATCAAGTATATATTTTAAATAATTAATATAAACATAAATTTGTTGACCCTTGATTGGTGCGCATCTCGAGATAATGTAATTATTACAGACTGAGAGAGTTCTTCTTAGCGTTGAGTCTTTCTCTTGACAAGCAAACTGTTCTCTCTAGGAACAAGTACAGATGTGTGGCTGTTGTTACTTCCAATACACTCACTATCGGGTTGGCTAGTTATCCACACAATGAAACAGTCCTTGATCATGACTTGTTTGATGTCATTCACGGTGAATAACAAGTCGATAATAGATTCATTTTATAAACGACATAATGACATCTTACTACCCCCCAAACTTCCCGTCACCAGAGTAGACCGACATCTAGACCACGTGCTGTGATCTAAATATTGATGGTAATTATTAGAAACCCGCTTCGGTGGTCGAATGATCTAATTGTCCAAGACGTCACGCTCGCAATAGCCTGGATGATAATGATGAGGGGATTTTTCCACTCTCCCTCCGTGAAAATATGGATACACGTCCACTAGATTGAACCTCGCTCTGGCGGGATTGACGCGCATGCGCAAAATGACCAAGTCAAGTTTGGACACTCTTTGTGTGCGGGTGATTATTACCGATATATTGTGCTTTTATCCGCACTGGTGGTCATATGGTCTAAGACATTAAGTTCGCAAACGGTTTGGTTACCGGTGATGGTTAGCTTGAGTTTGAATATCGAGTGCACTGATTTATCACAGATATATTACCCATCCTCTCTACGCTAATTCGGGTGCACTTTAGTGGTCCTCACCCGCCTCGGTGGCGTAGTTGGCTAACACGCTTGTCGTGTAGAGCTCGACTGCTGAGGACGGGGAGATCGAGGTTCAAATCTCGGTCGGGTGAACTGGGGGTGGTTTTTCCTAAATGGTTTTCCACTCTCCCTCCACGCAAATGCGGGTTCACTTCCTTTAATTCAACCTTCCCAATTCCTAATCCATTAGAGTAATTAGTACTTAAAGCGTATAGCCCAAACGGGTAGTAAGACGCGGTGCTAAATATTAAATTTAGTGGTTATCCCGAGACTTATTCCCCAAAACAAATCGTAAATAACCATGTTTCCCATCTGGGTGAGCACACGGACTAAACGTCAGACTCGTCTCATCTGGTTCACCGGTGATGGTGAGTTTTCCACTCTTGCTCCCCGCAAATGCAGGTTCACTTCTAATAAAGTCTACCTTCCTCATAGGTGTCACATGTGTGTAGTGTAAAATGAGGCAGAAAGACGCAGACGAGAGAAAAAATGTTGTTGAGCGCATCAATTGTTAAAAATGTGTGTTTTTATATTAATGACACATTGAAAGTTGCAAACTTTAATCGGAATAATGAATGCGTTTATTTATTTAAAACTATTTGTGAGCTTTTCGAAAACCTTAGTACAATATCACAACAACCTAACAAAATAACAAGTTCCCAAAGAAACCTTGAGAGAGAACTCACAAGTTGTATCAAAACACAATCTGTCAAGGCACTCGACATCTCCTACCTCACCCCCCAAGTCTCGAAATCTTTTCGCTCTATATCTTCCGCCCATTCAAAGAGCTGGCGAGGGTGTTTTATTAAAGTAGACGAGTATAGATTTATGTTTACGTTCCGTTGTAACAGTCCCAGTCAGTACTAACTTTATCTGTCTACTAAGGCTGTCTGTGACTTCCCTCAGCCAGTGACGACACTTCTCTGTTTCCAGCTGACTTGCACAAAGAATAGCACAAGTTAGTTAAGAACTCAAGTCGGGTTCTTTCTCTCGGCGTTGGAAGTCGTAGCGCTGTCACCCGGTGGCATGATGGCTTCTCATGTGGGCCACCAGGTTCAACTATCAATTATATCATGAGGCTTGAAGTAGGTTATTTTACATCTGAACAGGTGGCAGGGTCGTGTTCAAAGTGTGAGTTAGAGTTGTTTTACATCTGAACAGGTGGCAGGGTCGTGTTCAAAGTGTGAGGTTAGAGTTGTTTTACATCTGGACAGGAGACAGGGTCGTGTTCAAAGTTTGAGTTAAAGAGATGAACATTTCACAGTAAATATTCCATATCACAGAATCTCTGGAGAAGGCGATGTATTGGTTGTAGTTCTAACATATCAGTTCGACATCAAAATTGTTGTTAATGATGCATTTAACCACCAAGCGTTGTTGTCGACACTTGAGTGTGAGATTGTGAGATTGTTGTTTTGTTGCTACTCATTTGAGATTTTTTGCACAAACTTGATTAAGAAAATTTAAACTGAAGAGTATAATTTAAAAGTTGGGATCTTTTGTTTGCGTTTGTTATAGTTAAATAAGTGAAACATTTTCCATTTCTCCAGGAAAATTACACTCCTTAAGCTATGTCACCAGAATTAGTTTATTTTAATTGCCATGCCACTTATAAATCGACGTTAATTTATAATTCAATTTTTGGCTATGTATTAAACATAATAATGGATCCACTTCAAGATAGTCCTTCATTTTTGTATCTCGTTATTTTTTATATATTTTTTCATTTGCCTTTACCAAGTTGGAGTTTTCCACCATATTGAGAAGGTTTATTTGTTTATTTCTATGAGCTTAGGGCATATTTAGTCAACCCCCTCCCCCTCCTGAAAACCCCCCCACTCCCGAAACCCCCCAAACTTCCCCCAAGCCCCCCATTTTCCCCCACATTTCACAGCAGCTGATTTTTATTTTTGAACACTTTCCAACTCGTATGGATATGTGGGGTGGTCGTTTTAGCATCTTTGCGAATTTAAATTTTCTTTCATACTGAAAAGTAGATTTTCCAATTAATTTTTAAATACTTTGTGAAATTTCCTCTCCCCCTTTTTAAGTTTCCACAAAATTCCAATTTTCAATTTTAAGATTCATTTGGCTATATGGAATGTTATCTCTACCTATATACTGAGGTTTAATTTTCTATCTAATTTCAATTTAAAAAAATATATAGCTCTCCCCCTCAATTTATTACACACAGAGGAATAGTTGAATGTATAAGTTTTGTAAATGTTAAGCCCTCCCCCTAGCTCCCATCATTTATTGAACTCCCACTTATAGATTTCAAATTTCAAGATTTATTTGGTTATCTTGAGGAGTCCTTTATAGCTTCTTGCCAAATTTAAATTTTCTCTCACACCTATAAGCTTTTATTTTTTATACCCCTCCCCACCTTGCCCTGTTTCCCATTCAAAATTTAAAAGGTTCAGAATTTTTTGATTATTTGGTGTGTTCTCTTTGCTTTCCTTCTAAACTACAGTTTTCTACTACATTGGGAATTAGTTGTTTTTATTAGTTTTGGAAATCTTAAGCCTTTCCTCTTCAATCCACCCCCAATTTTTCTAACTACCATTAAGAAATTTCAATTTCTAAAATTTATTTGATCATTTAGACTATTCCTTCTGTCTGAATACAAAATTAAAATGGTTTACCTCACCTAGAAGTTTTTTCTGTTTATACTTTGTTTCCCCTATTTACCGAAGTCCGACTTGAAAATTAAAATTATTGAGGTTTTTGTAACAATTGGAGTGATCTCTCTAGCTGCCTGACAATTCTTTTAAATTACATTCATACGTAGTTACTTGTATTAGCTTTGGAAGTTTTGAACGTATCAAATCACCTCGGGACCCATCATGCTATGTTCTTATTCGGTGACCCGAAATCTCCAGATATCAAATTCATCTAGATCGGGTTACATGAGATTTCCCACCCCTCTCTGGTCCTTTCCACCCCCTTAGGGGATTCAATTTGGAAAACCCTCACTAACGTTTCATCCAATTCTAGAAAGGAAACTTCATTATAAATTTCAAGACACTAAGTACGTTGTTTCAAAAGATACAACAGTTAAGTTTGAAAATTTCAATCCCCCGTTTCACCCCTTGGAGTTCAAATTTCGCAAAATCCCATACTATATCTTGCTTGGGGCCTAAAAGGAACCTTCACGCAACATTTCAAGGTACCTGGACCAGGGTTTGGGGAAGTTCGGCGATACCTTAGTGAGTGTATTTTAATTGGTGTCAAATATCCAATGATCAAACACGAATACAAGTTTATTCAAACTCAAACTTTTAGTTTGAGTTATTGGACGTTTTCTTCAAAGTTTGATGGATCGGAGAGATCCATTTAATCGTTGCTCAATCACCAGATTTGAACCCAATGGATTTGTTTTTAATCTTTGGGAATAAAGTCAATCGTTTACGTAGCTCATGTGCCTGATGTTGAGGTTCTAAGAGAGTAACGCAAATGGATGTAAGCAAATACAACTCCTCAGGTGAATTCAACAGAGTACGACAAAGCATGGAACGCAAGCTCAGGATACTATTTTGAATACATTAAAAAAATCTAAATGTTCTGTCTCGGTGTTTTTGTTTGTTTCTGTTAGAATACATTAAAAAAAATCTAAATGTTCTGTCTCGGTGTTTTTGTTTGTTTCTGTTAAACTTTGTCTTGTTTAGTTGCATTATTTTCGATTGCTTATTAATTGAACAGTAAAACTCCTCTTACCGCAGAAGAAACTAAGCGTTCTAAACCCATGATATAGATTACTTAACAAGTCTCAATACGCAACATCATATTTAACATTTTAATAATTTTCAAATTCCAACCTATTTTATATCATACCTCAAATACCTGTTGTTTAAGTATTACAGAACTCATAGCCCCTGAACTATTATGAAAGGTAATCTAAAAATTAAAAACTCTCATCTTCACCATACAACCCTAAAATAAACTAATAAATTTAAATATTTCATGAATTCGTTTAAACTACAGTGAAAATTATTATTAACTAAAATCGATCTTTATGCTTTATCATACAATCATTAAAGTTGTTAGTAGTTAGTAAAAGTTCCTAAAACTTTGTCCATTTTATAATCAGAAGTGATGCAGAACACGGAGGTTTCAGACTAGAGACAAACTTTAAGATTTCAAGTTGACTTGAGTTCAGAATTAGAACCAAATATATTGATAATTTTATTTTTAAGCTTAATGAAAATGTTATATCATCATAATGAACTATTTCCATCCTGTGGCCAGTTCCATTTGGTAATATGCCTCCATCTCCATCTGTACTTCCACCATTCTCTTCCTGTACTCTCTTCTACTCTCCTACTAACTTGTACATTTGCTGCTATCTCTTCCTTGATCTTCCTTACGGTATCTTCCCTACATATTTCATATCTATTAATTTGCTTGGAATCATCTCAACTTCCATCCTCATTACGTGTCCATACCATCTCGTATTTGCTTCCTCAACTATCTCATTTACCCCCTGTACTCCAACTCTTGACCTTATATCTTCATTCCTATCTCTTCTGAGGACAGCTAGCATCTACTCAAAAATTTCGTTCCTATGGCCTCCTCCACTTCCCTTGTTTCTCTTTTATCCAAGGTCCAAGTTTCCGCTGCATACGTAGCTATGGGTATGAAGTATGCCCTCGTCTCATCACACTACCAGATACTTGATTCTCTTTGCTTCTTTCAAACAATATTTCATCCAGTTCCATCACCTTTCTAGGCCTTGTCATCACCACTAAATTCCATTCCACACTGTTTCACCTCCTCATTCCATTCCTGTCCTTCCTCTTCCTCTTCCTCTTCCCCACTATACCATCAAGTCATTTTCTCCTCACCAGCTTCCCTGCCACTTTATTCATGATCATTTCCATCACCGATACAAATAGTAGCCTAATGGTGAGAGAGCACTTCCCTGCTTGAACTCTATTTTTTATTCACATTATTATCACACATATTCCTTACACTCCTAGCCACTTTAATTTCTATTCCAGCCTCTTCCATCGCTTTCCATAATTTCTTTCTATCCACACTATTATACATGCCATTACCAGGTCCTTTCCAAACTCATCTCTCTTCTCCATCAACTGTCCGATTCCAAGTATTACATCTACCGTCAACCTCTTCTCTCTGAACCCATGTGTTCTTGTCTCCAGCTTCCCTCCATGCTTTTCCTCACTCTATTTTCCAGAATATGTACTTTTTCAAGCAAATATACATAATTGTTTTGCCTCTATAATTTCCACGCTTCTTCCTATCTCCTTTCTCTAATATTGGTAAAACAATACCTTTTGTTCAATCCTCTGGCATTTTCCTTTCCCTCCACATTACCCTAACTACTCTATATCACCACTGTAGACCCATTTATCCTGTTACTGTTATCATTTCCCCCGTGAGTTAGTCCAATCCTGGTGCCTTTCCCTTCCTCATCCTTTTAAATACCTCTTCTAGCTCCTTCCAGGCTAGGTCTGCTACTTCCATCTTTCTGTCCATTCCCTTCTCTTCTTCCTTCCCCTTCTAGGTTCAACATTCTCTCAACATATTATTTACACAGCTTCTTCACTTCCTCATCCCTCTCAATTACGGTATCCTTTCTTTTTCATATATCATTTGGACTTCTTTCCTATTTTCCTTCCTCCTTTGGCTCACTTGATTATACATTATTTTCTTTCTCCCTTTCACATCATTCCGTAGCACTTTTGTCCATTCTTTCATCCATGTTTTTCTCTTACTATCTTATTTGATATTCTCTTTTTCTCTATATACCTATCCTCGGTTTATCCCGTTTCTTTTTTGTGAACCATTGAATTGTTTACCTCTCCTTGCTATGTAGAGAAGGGAACGATTACTAGTACATGGTTGATTTGTACATGATGAAGGATATGGAAGGTAAATATCACAACATTGTAGAAGTAACAGAAATACATTTATTATAAAAAAACATAAGAAGTAGGATTACAAATGGTAAACAAGATCATACACTGGATGCTTGACGATAATCGTGTTCTGTTATAAATGTTAAAAATATTCGACCGGATAACCGGTTATTGCTATAGAGTAAAAGGAAACCACCAAGGTCAGATAGAACATGTAGTAAACTCCAGAAACACGGATACTAGTTCTAACGCGAGCGATGAAGTGTCTAACACCTCACGACTACTCTTAAAGGGGGAGTTGAGTTCAGAGAATACATTCAAGACAATATGGCTGGGATAACGCCGGAATAAACATGAGAAACAGTACAAACAATTGCACAAATAAAACGAATACTATTCAAGCCAGCTCGCTTGTTTTAAACCCCAAGGAGAGTCGTATACAACCTCGAGCTGTAATATCCTTTAGGAGGATCTTCTATTTTTCAAACAAAAGAAGGTTAACAATCGGGCATCTACACGGAATTATATTATGGTCGGTCCTTTCCTAATAATTATTGCCAGAGTACTCAAAAGTACATTTATACGATTGCCAACACCCGGTGGTATACACGCATACTAGTAGACACTATCTTTAAATACTTAGATCTACAAGGCGCCAAAAGTGGCTGGAAGAAAGTACTACCCACGCGGGCCACTACTTCAAACTAGCAGTGTTCCCGCGCACCGCAAATAGTTACACAAAAGGTGACAACAAGACTGCCACTTTCACCAAGCACTTTTTGAACCTTTGCCACGCCTGTTCTTCTTTTATATCGTCCTTTGGTAGTGCTCCTCTTACTCTTGTCCTGCCCCCCTATCTGAGACCCCCTCACCCCCTCCTCCAGCCTATAATAGTCTGAAGATATATGAAAATGTTATATATATTCCTGAAATCTTCTTCTGCATGCATTTTTGTCCTATTTAGGCTAAATTTATGACATCATGACTAATTTTATCCCATGTCATGTTGCTAACAGCCATTTTTTCGCCCTCGATACGCGTTCATTTCTTTAAAATCCTTCTGTTATCATCCGTCCTTCATTTGCGTACTTAACATGTTTATAGCTTGTACGAGTGTAAAAACAACTATTGTGGCTCGTATCGCTCCTTGACGTCAGGAACTAGAAAATTCATTGCCACATTTACTAAAGTACGTATTTTAATTAATATGATTATTCTTTCTAATCATTTTATATTTCTATTCAGTATCTTTAACTTTCCAACAAATTAATAAATAATGAAAGAGTAGGAGACGATAGTAGTGGAAGGGGTTAGGTTGGTGCAGCACTAAAACATTCATGAAAAAAGAGAAACATGTTTGGAAACAATGTTTGTGGGGGAATGTTTGCAACATCCTGTAGTGTATACACACTCTCTGTCTTGGAGAGTACTATCATTCAACTACCTGTCTTGTTAACTATCCTGGCCAACTAACTCTATGGACCGTTACTAGGGAATATTGGTGTGTGTTATGATGTGTCTTTACTCAGCATTTGTTACAATAGGCTCATGTTAGGACAGTCCTCAACACTCTAGGAGGGACTCGAGACACGCCACTGATTCCAGGGCTCGTTGCCCAGACCTTGCTCACCCCTGCCATCACTCCTATCACGTCCAACATTTATATTACGTGTCATTGAGCGATCGAGGGGGTGAGAAGGGTGGCCGCGATATCTGGCCAATGGGAACAGGGGGAGAGGGGAATGGGGCTGTAAAGAGAGAAAGAGATAGAAGGAAAGTGATGAAAGTGCCCTCACGCTTCGTTCACTACTGATGACCCTCGGATGAAACCCAACATCGATACTATCGATATAGCGATATAGGGTGACGTTACTTCCTGCCCCTCCCGTCATGTGTGCAGGCTAAGTTGAGAGCTACATGTCTTCCTGCCCCTCCCGTCATGTGTGCAGGCTAAGTTGAGAGCTACATGTCTTCCTGAACCACTCACCTTGACCGATACAGGTCTTCCTGCCCTTCTTGCCATGTGTGCAGGCTAAGTTGAGAGCTACATGTCTCACCTTGACCAATACAGGTCTTCCTGTACCTCCCGTCATGTGTGCAGGCTAAGTTGAGAGCTACATGTCTCACCTTGACCGATACATATCTTCCTGCCCCTCCAGTCATGTGTGCAGGCTAAGTTGAGAGCTACATGTCTTCCTGCCCCTCCCACCATGTGTGCAGGCTAAGTTGAGAGCTACATGTCTCACCTTGACCGATACAGGTCTTCCTGCCCTTCTTGCCATGTGTGCAGGCTAAGTTGAGAGAACTGTGTCATACGCTGAATCACTACTATTACTGATACACCTGAGAACGGATCACAAGCAACCACGAACAGTTGCTCTACTTCTAACATCATCTCAAACAAACTGTCTCTCACAGACATCTTATGACCGCTGATTTGTATATTTGGCTAGAAATGCTGCTCGCGTGAAGCTTCCAGGTCGTGCACATCTAAATGTTATTTCAACAGGAACATCACGGAATGTGCGGGATCTCGGAAATAACGCGGTGGTTGAAAAACTCGGCCAAGCTTCTAATAATAGTTTGGATATTTAACTCAACTTGTGATATGCCTTAGTACGGTTGTCGGCACAAAGCCCTCCCGAGAGGAAGTNTTAGTACGGTTGTCGGCACAAAGCCCTCCCGAGAGGAAGTTGGCTGCATTATCTGATACCTCGTCATCTCATCGATCTCTCGTATGTAGATGAAGATTCACACACGTCCATTACAGACTCTACCTTTAAATATAGGTGATGAATGACCCTGGGTAAGGGACGACTTTTGGATAGCTCAATGGTTGGAGCATTGGAGTACTGAGCCAAAGGTCCCGGGTTCGATTCCCGTACCCAAGTGTCATTTCTCAATTTAAAAAAAATGGGAGAACTAATCTAAATGAAAGTTACGCCTTTGTCCGCGTTTTCAGTCTCGATAGTTGGATAACCGGCTTTAAAACAGTCATACTATACGATTACAACTTTACTAAGCTAGTACTTATCCATTAATAGGGTATTGTACTAGGATCTATTGGGAATAAGTAAACACAATTATAGTCCAACAGTCCTACTAAAGAAGATCCATACATTTAATTTCTTCACTGGTTCTTAGTTTCGTCGGTCATGTACGCGGACCACCTATGTTCTGTTGATCACTGTTTGAGAAACCCTGCTCTAGCTTGGAAGCAGTTGCTATGGATTTGACGCCCTCAGGGTATTACGTGTGTCAAACTGTAGTTATTGTCGTTCCAAAAATAGCCTTTAAGCGCAAACAAACATTTCAAAAAGATCGCAGACCTACTCGATATTGGATGTTTGTATAAAAACCACGACGCGATACATTTTTATGTCAAGTTACCCATCATGCCTTTCATCAAGATTTGCATCTACTTCTTTTGCAGGAAACTTATCATAG
>CABFOW010010481.1:0-10410 GCA_902141385.1 Timema californicum
CTATATTTCTCGTGTGAGAGTTGTGGCCATCTAATACGAGAATTGCAGGATCCTCCACAGTAGGCTTCACGCTGGAAATAAATTTACGAAACCAATCTGTAAATATGTCCGTTTGTATCCAGCCAGACGGATGGAAAGAATAAATAGAGCCAGGGGGAGCCCCATCCATGAGTTCCATCTTCATGTTCTTTCAAGGGCAGATCATTAATGGAGGAACAAAGTGGCCTGCAGGGCTCATACAAGGGACAACAGTTATAAGAGCCCCTCGTTCAGCCACTTTAAGTGCTCCAATTTGTCGCTTTACCTTTAGACCCACAACTTTTGTGTGCTTATGTTGTATAATTGATATGTCGGTTTTGTCACAGTTGTATAACCTAGATGGAGAATTATTGATACTGTCCCTTGCAGGTTCAAAATGTCAAAAAACTTGGAAACTCCCTCTGGAGTGAAACTCTTTGCTCTGGCCATTGAGATACCTTGAGGAGTGCGCACAGCAAGCTGTAGATTTCTTCTTAAGAAATTCTTCATCCATTTTTTCCCGGCCTGCTCATTCTTTTTGGAGAAGGGGTTACGCAATTCCGTTTTTTACAGCAAGCTGATATGCCATGGGGCGAACATTCCTTTGAGAAAGGCCGAAGAATCTGTTTTCCATAATAAGGCAGTAGTCTGCGAGATCCTTTTCTAATTCAAAGGATAGTGTTGGCTTCCTGCCTATTTTGGTTTGAACCACGTTACTAGGATATTTATCTAAATCCTTAACTTAGCGCTCTAGTGTAGTTTGAGGAACATGAAAGCCACGGGATGCTTTAAGACTTCCCATTTTCTTATTGCGCATGGCCGCAACTACTGCCTTCATTTGTTCTGGATCCCATTTTTCCCTTGGAGCCATCTGTAAATATTTATTTTACAATAGTTTAAAAAGGTTGTGTTATTTAGGGACGTTGGTCTTAAAAAAAGTACTCCAAGTTATTTATAAAATTGCTAAGTGATATCTAAAGATTATAACTTGACATTAAAGCTTCATAGAGCTTAACAAATAAATCATTATTTTTATATTCAATATAAAAGACAATAGAAAACTACCATATCTTAAAATTGGTTAACCGTTATATTTTGTTTTTTTAAATATTCTAATACTTTTAGAAAATATTTGATTATTATAAAATTATATTTTAATTCATTGTTGTGAAGAACGTTTTGGGTTCTTAATTTGGGGATCCCCAAATTAGAAAACCTAAGACTCCCCATAATAGGCCCCATAAAATGATTAGTTTTGACATTATACAAATATGTTCAAATAGCTACTAGTTTTAATAAATGTAACCTCTAAAGAAAGCCACTTTTATACCAATTATAACAAAATTAGCAAATATAGAAATATAAATACCTTTACTATGTAAACTTGTATTTATTCGAGCTTAGCAAAAACTTTCAGGACACAAATAAAATGTTAGAACCGATGGCACCAATACTCGTGGAGCTACTGCGCTGTTAACAGCCAAACAATGAGGAAGCGCCCTTTCCTTCAATTTCCAGTGTTCGTCGATAAGTAGGAGCACTTCCTTCCTCCTAATATTGTACCTCCCCATATTAGGAACTCACCCCAAATCAGGCGACTTTCCTATATCCTGTGGAACTCTTCCTGGGTCCAGGGTCATTCCCATATTAAGCATTACTGTGAGCAATCAAATTATCAGAGCTTTCAGCATAATACATAATTCCAAAACCTTTGTTGCTATTGAGATATGTTGTAATTCTTTTTAAATTTTAACTGTCTTCAGATGTATTTTCCGTTCTTCAACCGTTGAAGCCAAGAGAGAACGCAAGACCAGGGCGAGTTTTAGTCTACCGATAGTGAAGTGATCCAATACCTTCACGATAGGGAAACTTAGACTTATTTTCTTCTTTCTTAGTTGTAGGAATGTTAACTATTGGAGTGTTAAGATGGTTTTCAATTTATAACATTATTCAGGTTGTCCCAAAAGTTACCATGCAGTAAAGTATCACGTACCTCGTTATTCCTCTAACCCATGTTGGAAATATCCCTCACGAACCTCAAGACATGTCTGGACAAACCTCTTCATATGAAGGTGTGGCCAAGCATGTATTCAGGTTCGTGCGTGGCATTTCCAACTACTACGAGGTACATGGTACTTTACTGCACAGTAACTTTTGGAACATACTGTAGTTCTGAGGAACTTTTAATGCATACGTTTTCTGGAGAAACTTTAAAGTATTTTCAGTTTTGTCCACATCAATTCCAAAAAATTATTTTGGCTGGTTACAAGCTGTAATTTCAAATTCCGTATTTAATTTAAAGGATAGTGCAATTTAACTTAATTCATTCTCACCAATTAAAATTCACCACCTACATGTGTTGCTGGTGTAATTGTCCTGTCACTGCCAGTAAAGAGATATTGATCACACTCTAGATTTCGAGTGGTTTGAAATCATCCCCTTTCAAATAATCAGTATACGTTTTATTCTACTGAATGAGAGCTTGTTTCAGTCCATACAAAGTAATTTTGGTTGACAG
The DNA here is from genome assembly GCA_902141385.1 of Timema californicum. NCBI lineage: Eukaryota > Metazoa > Arthropoda > Insecta > Phasmatodea > Timematidae > Timema > Timema californicum. The sequence continues at coordinate 2,537 of CABFOW010010481.1, forward strand.
TTTTTTTGCATCTTTTTTAAAATCCTTGAGGCAAGTACATACACATTCATTCATTTAATAACCCATTAAAAATTATGTGCTTAGGTCTATTTTAATGTAATATTACTTTTTTACAGCCATAGAAAATATTCTAGGTCGTAATGAGACACTTGCTACTACGGGACCGTATGTTTATTCATAGTCAACGCCAAATCACTGTTCGCATCTTAGGAAGAGAATATTTCCCTTTTTATTTTATTTTAAAAATTCATTTGCTATGTAAAATATTATTTCCTTCAATTTTTTCCATTTGATATTTTCTGGTCCATTTACTGCTTTCTGGTAAGTTAGAAGTACATAAACATTCAATCTAGCTTGGGTTTTCTTTTCCCTCTTCCAAGTTTATTTTCTTCATTTGTTTAATTTGTTTATCTGAAGAGCAATTCTCATCGTACTATGATATTTCATCTGCTTCGGGATTTTTTTAATCTAGGATCATCTTCTTCTTTGGATCTTTGAAGGGGATCTTTGAACCAAATATTGTATATAAAATTTAACTTTCTAACTAAAAATGGCATCTCTTCTTTTTTTCAATTTTTGTATCCAAGTTAGGGTAATTTCATAAATTATAGTTACCGTTTTATTACCTTCTAGTGAAACAACAACATCGTATAAAACTTCAACTCGAATTTAAGAGAATTTTACTATACCTTTACCTGTTATTCCTTTAACAGATGGATAGAACTAGCTCAGGATAGGGATATGGTCTAATGAGGTGGACTGGATAGAACGAACTCTAGCTAGGCAAAGGTGAGTGCGACAATGACTTTCGAGCTCATAATGCCATAGATCAGCGGTTCTCATTCTTTTTTTTATATCGCACCTCTTCTTCACGGCTAAGATAAAAAAAATCCAAATGACTGGATTTAAAAAAAATATGACCACGTGGTATATTATTGATTTATTTAATCTATTGGAAAAAATATCTGTAATCAAAATATTTAAAACGTCATAAAGCTATTTAGAGAGAATCCTACTGGTACAGCCTTAATATTACCTCGTATTGAGAATTGTAATAATTATTTTTTTAAACATAATTTTACCGTGAAAATTCTGTAGAAAAATTGTATACATTTTCTTCACAGATTCGTTCAAAAATAATGAAAAATAGTAAACCTAAACACAATATTTTCAATTCAAAATTTTAAATTGTAATTCTGGAGCTGATATAATTATTATGAATCCCAAAGTTTTTCAGTGAGAGGGGTGTGGCTGCATGTCTTGGCACAACTGTTTGATGTCTGGTTGTCCAGTGAATTTTTCAAGCAGAGGTCGGTTCCAAATTTAGCCTATTGTAGTACTTATTATTTAGGTACACCATGGATGAAAAACCACTCTCACAGAGATAAGTTGCTGAGTAAGTTATCATAAACTTGATGTCACGGTCAGCGGTATGAGGAAACTCGCTCAGCCTTTACAACTAAAATCTGCCAAAGAAGTTTATTTGAGACTGGATTTGAGGGTTTCATCACAGGACAGAATAATTTCTTTCGTTGAAAAGAAATTTGGTTGACTGGAGTCTTCCACTGCAGAAAAAGAGTCTCGCATCCAGAACTCACTCCCTAAATTCTCAGGAAAATATTCGCCAAAGTCTTCAATCAAACCCAGACATCAACAACAGAATAACAAAGTTCAAGTTCATTTTCTTCTACGAAATTTTCTAAAGACGCAAATAATTACAGTTGTCCCTTCATAACTTCTTTTGTTGAAAATTGAAGTGTTTTTTTTTAAGCTTTATTTTGTCATGAACCAAGAAAGGGTGTTGTGTGTTTGCCCTGCAGACCTTTATCCAGCTCATTCAGTCGCTGAATACGTCAGCCATGAGAGCTAACCTGCACAGCCACTGCTCATTTGTGAATCTGTCGCTAAACTCATACTTGCTGTCAGAGAGGAAAACTCTAACTTCTTGTCTCATTTCATACAAACGATTAAGATAATTTTGTTTGTAAAGGCACTTTAACACAAATTGTCATAAATAGGCCGATATATAATACATAAACACAAATAGATTGGAACTAATTAATATATAAAAATCATCACAATATATCTCTACAACTGCGTTTCGAGTTTGAGAAATGTATTTGAGAGAAGAAGAGTATGTCACCAAATCGTGACTGTTCAAGAAATTTGCTCAAATTACTCTAAATATAAGCAAGATAACTGCTAACGTAGAAGGTGTCAAGTATAGGGTTGAAAATGTTCAGAAATCTGTCTCCATCCGAGATCAAATAAGGGAAAAAGATGGGTGGAAATAACCAGATAACGGTAAAAACCAACAATTAGGGTTTTTCCATAAGTCCCTTGGCATTTCGACCACTTTCCCTTGAGAGTTGCTCGCGTATCACCTGAAAGGTGCCCGCGTAACCCTGGGGGTACGCATACACCAGTTTGAGAACCGCTGCCATAGAGTAAGTAAGTTAGTTTTACTTTTTGCATTTATTAAATATGGTGATTCCTTTTTAAACAACACATACATAATCATAATAACAGTTTCTCATAGCAACCATGACATGGATAAAGAATTATCTCCAACAGTGTTCACACCTGATGTTCATACGCTCCAAAAGTGTCTGCTGAAGGAGTGCCCCTGGTGGTGAACGCCACAACCAAGAGTAGGCTGCCAGTTGTGGAGAGTTGAGACGGCCTGGCCTGTGAAAGACACTAGGACTAGATGAGAGCATCAGGTAAGATGGTCGGCGCAATTGTTGTAGTTTTGTCAACGAGTTTCGTGGTGTTTTGGTGCTAGTTTACACCCTGTCAAAGACAAAATACAGTCCACAAAGTTTTGTTGAAGTGGAAATCACGTTAACGATTCTGAAAGGCCAGTTAAGTTCGTGGTTTCAACACCTGACATTACCTACAACATCAATAGGAGGATATGTTGCATCAGAAATCAACTTCATTCTTTCGGCCGGCTTGTTTCGACTTTGGGGCTTACATTATATCTGAAGGAATATTCAAGTACCAGCCAGCGTTTCATCTTACATCTCTCCGTCATTGGTCTCATTTTCATCTCTTTGCATTCATCGTGCTCGATGACTTCCCAGAGATCACCTTCCTCCTGCACGTTTTTAATAACCAAAAGAAGTTTGAGCTAGCTCGTTCTTTGGAGTGGAAGATTTTTGAAGAGAGTTATTGAAAAAGGAACACCTTTTATAATTTGGTCAGCGTCCTTTTACCCAACAAGATGAAACCTTGAAACTGTTTGTGTGTGGGTTTTTTTTTTGTTTGTAGAATATTTGTAAAATGAAATGCATTTTTATTTTCTGCGGGAAAATAAAGAGAGACACAATTCCACCACTAGGTATTTTTTATTAATGGTTTTAGTGAAATGTAATGTTATTCACACGTTGTTATCAACAGTTGTTGAATATCGTCAAGAGTGTTCTGGAATTTAATGACAACTTTTTATCTTAATTTAAAAAGTTTTTTCATCTAATGCCGCCATGCTCATGACAGATATTCAGGAACTGTTGATATCAACATGTGAAGGAAATTAAACTCTATGTTTGTACTGGAGCAATATCTTATGTAATTTGGAAAAAAAATGTTTTGGTATAAACACTACAAAAAAAACTAATTGCCTTTCCTCGTGTCCCCTTCCATCACACCTTAATTAATTTACCTTCACTTAAAGTAGCCTGGTGTCATTTGTATTGTAATTTAATATTGAAACGAATTATTTCATTCCCGCTTCGGTGGCCGCTTGGTCTAACGCGCTACTCTCGCAGTAGACTAGACTGACATTGACGGGGATATCAAGGTTCGAATCTCGTTCGGGTGTACTGAGAGTGGGTTTTCCTAAATGAGTTTCCCACTCTCCCTCCACGCAAATGTGGGTACACTTACTAACCTTCCTTGTCCAATAAACCAGCGATTCTTAACCAAGGGTCCTCGAATAAATAATTTAAAACATTATTTGCTTATTATTGATGTAGGCCTAAATTATCTTAAATTTTACGTTTTGGAAGAAAGAATTCGACTATCGTAAGCGTGTAAGTACAGTCTAGATTCGATGTTCCGGGGCAATAGAGGGAAATCACGGATAATAGAAATCACGGATAGTACAAATAACTTCCTTCTGTTAACCAACGCCATTCAAAATTTGCTGCACTTTTCTTCTACTTATTTATGTGAGAAGGAATTTTCCACAATGGGAAATATTAAAACGAAGGAGTGAAATCGACTACGAATCGACCCCTGCATGCGAATAGCACTAACTAATACATTTAATTAAGTTAATTTCTGTGGGTTTTTTTGTTATTATAATCAGTAAATAAAGCCACTATTTTAGAATATGTTTTAATGATTAATATGTTAGTAAAAACCAGGGGCCGCGAACATATTTTATGATATTTAGGGGATCGCGAGTAAAAAACTGTTAAGAACCATTTCATTAAACTATTAGTGTAATAAATACATAAGCGTGTAACCCGAATGGGCAGTAAGACGCGATGGTAACAAAAATGATATATACAGATCTTAGTCTATTTCATGATAACATAAAGAAGAGGAATTTTACATTAAGTACGAAAATGATGGCTAGTTTCGTCCATTTTTTGTATTAGTACTGTTATAAATTTAAAAAAAACATTCTAAGTAGAATAGCTGAGCTGTTGTAAAGAGGATTTAAACGTTTCTTGTTCAACATTTGTTGTATACAATTTATTAAACACAACCGGTCAAAGATATACTAAATAGAAGAAAGTGTAAATGATGATAATTGAGAGTCAGAAGGAATAGTAATTATAAAAATACAGTAAAACTCGTTAATACGGAGCCTATCGAACCACGCTTCTCTTACTCCGGACAGCCCCTTTCCCAAAATAATACACTAATAAACCTCGATAAAAAACTTAGTTATTAGTTGAATTACCAGCGCAAGAGTGGGGTGTGTGACGAGAGTGTGGTGTGTGACGAGAGTGTGGTGTGTGACGAGAATGTGGTGTGTGACGAGATTGTGGTGTGTGACACCCCTTTCCCAAAATAATACACTAATAAACCTCGATAAAAAAACTTAGTTATTAGTTGAATTACCAGCGCAAGAGTGGGGTGTGTGACTAGAGTGTGGTGTGTGACGAGAGTGTGGTGTGTGACAAGAGTGTGGTGTGTGACTAGAGTGGGGTGTGTGACTAGAGTGGGGTGTGTGACTAGAGTGTGGTGTGTGACTAGAGTGTGGTGTGTGACTAGAGTGTGTTATGTGACGAGAGTGTGGTGTGTGACTAGAGTGTGGTGTGTGACGAGAGTGTGTTATGTGACGAGAGTGGGGTGTGTGACTAGAGTGTGGTGTGTGACGAGAGTGTGGTATGTGACGAGAGTGTGGTATGTGACGAGAGTGTGTTATGTGACGAGAGTGTGGTGTGCGAAGAGAGTGTGGTGTGTGACGAGAGTGTGGTGTGTGACGAGAGTGTGGTGTGTGACGAGAGTGTGGTGTGTGACGAGAGTGTGGTGTGTGACGAGAGTGTGGTGTGTGACGAGAGTGTGGTGTGTGACGAGATTGTGGTGTGTGACGAGAGTGTGGTGTGTGACGAGAGTGTGGATGAACCAAGACTGTCATATTCTAAGAGAAATCATATTAAATTCCAAATATCCTGCAAATAATGTACATATTATTCATTTCTCTCCAGCGGATTATTTTCCATTAATTTTGTATTTTTATATAACAAAATATTAAATAAATTTGGTCTGTTTTTGGATGGGCTGGTTTAACCATACCTTTGGTTTATTTTATAGGCTATTTATTTTAATACAGACTTTCATTTAATCGGACAACTTCAAGACCCAATTAGTCCGGATTAATTAGGTATTAATAGAATGAATTAGTTATGAATATAAATTAAATGTTTAAGTTTAATGAAAATTAAAAATATATATTGTATAAAAAGTTGATGTGTTTGGGGAAGAGACTCAAAATAGGGAATAAATTATTCTTTTTACAATAAAAAATATACTAGTTTTTGTGTGTTCTGGGAATGGGGAGGAATATAACTTTCTTGAGAGTCCACCTCACGACCGATTAACCGGGATGTTAGATACAAGATTACGCTCGAACCAGAAAACATCAATATGTGGATTACCGCATTCTTCGTTAGATATCACTGAAATTGGGTCAGTTTAAGAGAATATCCTACGGTGGCCGCACGGTCTAATGCGCCATTCTCGCAGTAGACTAGACTGCTGATGAAGAAAAGATCGAAGTTCGTATCCCAGCCAGGTGTAATGAGGGTGGTTTTTCCTACATTGATTTGCACTACCTCTTCATGCAAATTCAGTAAAAAATTTGAAATTCATCCTTCCTAATTAATAACAAAGTATAATTAGTATATAATTATGCTTATAGACCGAACGGGTAGTAAGTCATGGTGCTGTTAAAAAGAATACAGAAAACGACACCTCGATGTGACGTCTGGTTCAAGATGTATTACGTTCCTAGAAGGTGTTATCCGTGGGATGAGATAGTGGAAATAAAACGAGACTGGGAAATCCTAGATCCTGTGCCCTCTAGATAGTGCTGCGCTCTCTCTTTATTCCCTGGTGTTTACTGCTAGGGTGGCGCGCTAGTCACTAAGATACCAGACCAGTTGCGCGTCCGCTATCGCAGCAATAACTTCAATATAGACTTGTCACGTTTGTTTATTCCCACTGGTAAAATGAACACTTCCTCTCGCTACTTTACAACAGTTGTATAGTCAGCAGTTCGACTCCTGGACACTCGAAAATACGCGGGATCCGTCTCTGTTTACTTCGGAATGTGTTTTTATTTTCAAAATATTGTCAGAATGTCCGTGATTGGGACAAAGTTCGTCGACCGTCCTCCTGAGTTGAATGCTTTGTTAATGTGCCGTGATTCATGAATGTACTCGATTAAAAATAAAAACAACTTTCACTTTAGATTATTTAATGCTTTTAAAAATTATCCTTTGATTAAATCAAAGGATGTACTTTGGGAACTGTCTGTGAAAGTTTCGTAAGTGTTATTAATTTCTCGAGTCGACATTCTGGAGTGAAGTGACAATGTTATGTTCGACTGGTGTTTACCGTCACTATCTCTGAGCTCACAGTTTCTGCGGTTTGTTTTTGTTGCAACATTGAGTGCCAAGCACAGGGTGACAGGAAAGTAGCGCCCCACCCGGGAGTCGCAGCATCTTAAAAACTCACCTAAATGGAGTTTGTTCTTGAATAAGGAAGTTGAATCGCACCCACCAGAAAGATCATTGAGCATGTAAGTTTGTGTGAAATATCTCTCTACTCGTAAGTTCATGACGGTATGTCAAGACTTACTATTAAACCCTAAGAAATAAGAACATTGTTATTGTTGACAGTACTGGTGGAACTTATCTGGGGGGAGGGAGGCAAGTAACAACCCCAGTTTTTTAGGGACTTTCTTCCCTCCGTCTCCCCTATTTAGAATTTCTCTCCTCCCGAAATATTTTGGAATTTGGATATTTATAGAGGATATCTATAATAGTCATACTTTGGCCGGTTTATGAAAATTGTATGTTATTAAAATCTATTTTAAGCAGTTCTCACCAGAATTCATTAGTATAATTAGATTTCCTTGAATCTTCTTGAAGTGGTCCCCAACTCCGGATTTTTTAAAAGCTTATAATCAACTAAAAGCTTTTTAAAGTGTGCATGGTCTAATTTTTTTTTCTCCGAAAATTAGATGTCTTTAAAAGTTATTAAACGGAATGTCCTGATTTTATTTGCAGAAGCAAAGTTACCCTGTCCTCACTCAGGTTCCTGGCACCATAGTTACATTGTCCTCACTCAGGTTCCTGGCACCACAGTTACATTGTCCTCACTCAGGTTCCTGGCACCACAGTTACATTGTC
>CABFOW010010482.1:0-10409 GCA_902141385.1 Timema californicum
TCCTAATCCATTAGTGTAATTAGTACTTAAAGCGTATAACCCGAACGGGTAGTAAGACGCGGTGCTAAATATTATTATTATAAACAAAAGCCAACTTTCAGTCACGGCGGCGTGTACCAACAGATTGCATAACACCAGGGGTATGGTTGACAACGATAAGTAATAAGGATATAAATATGATCTCCACACACGTCTGTGAGCATACAGAAAAAGGCGTCAAGCTCGTATTGTCTGGTCACAGGGGGATATTGTTTCGAATTCCAAGCGGGTGTACGGGCACTATTCCTCCACACAAATATAGATACATTAGCCCCATGGCTTCTTTGGTGCTGACTGACAGCTTTGAAAATTTACCAGGCCAAATTATGTATCCCTACGCCGAACCATATGATATGCAAAAATATGTGTTTAGCAGCTGTCACTTCTGACAGTCAAAATGTAGGTATATACCTAAATGTTGACTGTCATAAGTCAGCTGTGAGCTGTCAGTCAGCACCAAAGAAGCCACGGGGCTACTGTAGATACATTTTCTCTAAGATTCCACCGCCTTCATTTCTATCCCATTATAGTTTTTAATACGGCTTTATTTAATAAGACTAATGGTCAAGGGATGAGCAAGGTAAAATGTATATGAATGGTGTTTGCATTTGCGGGTGAGATATTGGGAAACAATTTAGCAAAAGCCCCCCCACTCCTGGTACACCCAGACGAGATTCAAGCCAGGACACTCCCCATTTCCAGAAATTTAGACAGAAACAAGTTTGACATTTAATTCGCGTACTACCCGAAGACTGCCATTATTCTAATGAAATGCTACTAGCCTGGACGGGTATTAAAGACGCGGGGCATAAAATAATAGTCAGTCCTCCCATCCTCTATCCAGGTAAAGTCCGTTCACCGTAGGAATTGTTTTCTGAAAGGCCTTTTTCCCTAACAGAAATATATTATATTGTAGGATATTGGGAGGAAAAAAGACCTTTCAGAGAATAATTCCTACCGTGAATGGAGTATATCTGACGCATTTCTTTTTAAACGTGGTCGAAGGAGGTCGAAAGATGTAGTTCAATTCCTTGCTGGGCTCGCTACGAGGGATTGCTCAGCGATGTGTAAAAGCGGGCCATTCATGTTTATTGCAATCCATACAATCGTGCGAGTCTCCTTATTTGGGAAACTACTTAATAATGAATTATGATACATTTGAAGATTTGTTGAAGTTAGTAAAATTTCTGAGTGAAAAAGATAACATGTTTATGAGAGATGCACTTAAGTCAAGAAGAACGCCTAGTGGCAACACTGATCATTTTGGTGACTGGTGGAGTTTGAAGACTAATACTCGTATCACACGACACTAGCGCTAGCTCGTACTTGAAATCCAGCACGTCATCATCTAGCGTCGTGTGAATTAGAAAAAGTATACTGGTTCTGTCTCTTGGTACTGGCAACCATACTAGTTGTGAGGATAGAACATGCGCTATTTTCGTACTAGTTCCGACACTAGTCTGTGTAATTCGACCAATCAATGCGCGCTGAGACTGTTTGTAGAGAAATGGTAGAAATGATGCCACTGTGGTCATCGGATGTGATTTTAATATTGGCAGAAAATTATTCTAAGCATTCTTTTTTATATAATACCAAATTGCCACAATATGACAATATATTTAATATATTTAACTAAAAACGTGTCTTCTAAGAACGACAAACTGAGTTCCAGAACCAATTTTAATCAAAATAAACTTGATAACATACCAACCTTGGGTGTTTTTTTTAAAATATAAAGTGTGTGTAGGCCTATAAAAGGACATTTGTGTATCAAGGATACTGTACTTGGACACCCATGGGCTTAGGGGCCTCTGACCACATCGTAAATAAATGAATACAAATTTAGGGCGATACTAAACGTTAGGATCACCCCGAACTTATCCTACCTAACCTCCGAATGTATCATTTTTAGCATTCTGCGACCATTATTTCGTCTTTCCCAACAAGTCCCGTGTCCATATTCTTTTCCTACGCACCCTCTCATAATTTTCAATATCATTAATTATTATTGAAGCTGCTGAATCAAAAATTATTCTCTGAAGTTCCATAAATATTTGCACTAGAACCTAGTACCAAACTAGCAGCGTGAATACTCTAGTTCTGTTTCTATTGCACTAGATAGTATACAGATATCTAGGCGCTAGCTAGCACCCTTGATTTCTAGTACAAGCAAGAGTTTTGTGATAGTAGCTTTAAAATACAGTTGTATTATTTCTTCTAAACTACTTGGCAACCGTTGGGAAATAATTCCCAATATCCTTCAACACAAGAATGTCGAACGGTCGTAGGACTGGTCGTGACGTGTTTATACAGTGTGATCTTTTGATACAGTATGAGGCTTTAGAGAACACTGTCTCGGTGGAGCAGATGATAAGGTAGACTTTATAAACTTACCGGGATTACAAAATGACACGTACGGATGACATTTGCGGCAGTTTGTAAATTATTTATTTTTAATGTAGACTTTGGAACATCGGGTAGTTTTAACCAACCATTAACTTGTAACGAGTAGGTGACCTGGCGGTCTAGGGGTAAGGTGTCAGACTTCTGTGCTGGCGGCCGGGGTTCAATCCTCGGTCCCGTCACAGATTTATCTGATTACCAAACCCTTCCTTCACCTCTGACAAGACATCTTGTGAATGTGGGGAATGCCAGGCCTCCACCGTGGTTCGGATTCCACGTTAAACTGTAGGTCCTCCATTTCATCTCACAATCATCCTACCATTACACATTAGCGTAAGTGCGTATAACCCGAACGGGTAGTAAGATGCGGTGCTAATAATAATAATAACTTGTAACGCTAAAACATCAAATATTAAATCAAAGAACTGATACGTACTATCCATAATTTGTTTGGACTATCGGCACCTGGAATGTCAAACCCTCATACATATTCTTTTGACACTTAGGGGCGGGAATCGAACATGGAATGGTTGATATTATATGACCGATTTATTAGCGCTTTCAAACCACAACACACATTATGTATCAACTTCCGTAGCTTAGTCAATAGTGCGCAGGTCTAAGTACAGTTCTAAATAGTTTCTAGCACTGAATATTCTAATTTTACAAAGTGATAAATCAATGGTCTGTCTCTTCGCTCCTACAGTTGTCCTAGAATCAATTAAGGACGGGTATTTAATAGGCAACACATTAACACTCAATGTTGATAATTAACGAGTAGATCTGTAGGCGCAAAAGTTGAAGACACTTATTTTTTTATCATTAGTTTTAATATCACTACAATTAAGAACATTTATAATAAATCATTCAAAACTTTGTGCCGGTTAGCTTTGACCCGCTGGAACAATATCATTCATATCGACCTCGGCTGTCTTGGGGTCAAGTGCTTATTATTATTATTATTATTATTATTATTATTATTATTATTATTATTATTATTAGCACCGCGTCTTACTACCCGTTCGGGTTATACGCACTTACGCTAATGTGTAATGGTAGGGTGATTGTGAGATGAAATGGAGGACCTACAGTTTAACGTGGAATCCGAACCACGGTGGAGGCCTGGCATTCCCCACATTCACAAGATGTCTTGTCAGAGGTGAAGGAAGGGTTTTGGTAATCAGATAAATCTGTGCCGGGACCGAGGATTGAACCCCGGCCACCAGCATAGAAGAAGTGCTTATCTCCAGACCCGATGTTCGCGGGTTCAAACCCGGCCGGGCTTGACGGATTTTTACCTGGGTGATACAAATTCGTAGCACAATTTCCTTCGGAGGGGGAAGTAAAGTCGTCTGTCCTATGTCGACTGTAGCATGTAAAAGAAGCCTTTGAGGTATGTGAAAATTCCTTCAGCTGAAAAAATTGGAAGTACCTTTCACTCTCGCTCACGGAAATTCTCGTGTGCTGGTTTAATCAGTCAGTTCAAAAGTGCGCGTTAAATTCCTCCAGTAAATAGAATAAAAACAACATAACTCTTTAAGATTTTGTGGATATTTTCCACCATATTTTACCACTCGTCCGGGCTATTCGCATTTAATTACACTAATGAGTAAGAAAGGTAGAATTTAGACGAATGTTTCCCGGATTTTTTGTGGAGAAAGAGCTAAAACCCATTTAGGATCTTTGTTTAAACCTCGGTACAACCGGCCGGGACTCAAACCACTATATCTCCACCATTGTCAAACAAAAACTATAGAAGATTGACGCCTTTGCCCGCGTGCATTATCTAATTAATTTAATACTTTTTTACATTCATCCTACTCTCTTTTCGATAATATCCGTTTCATGATTTTATCTCGCAGATGTTATCGAATCTGGACTCTTCAAATACGTATAGTCCCGAATTAAAAAATATGGGACAGCTATCATAAAATTAACAGTAGGCTGCAAGGTTTTGAATCACGCATTTTTTTTACAAGAACACATTTTTACCTTTATGATAAATACATTGATTTTTAAAAAGTTTGCAAAATTAGCTTTTTAAAAATTGTTGTTTAAATTAGATATTAAGGTATACATTTATATTTAATATAAAAAAGGCAATAGATATTGTTTTCCTTTGTCCCTCTTTAATCGTATTATTTAATGGGCACCTTCTAAAAGTACAAATATGTTACAAATTCCAGATATCCATTAATCAATTATTAATTTATTTTTTTAGCACCACGTCGGGTGACCTGGCCGTCTAGGGGTAAGGTGTCAGACTTCTGTGCTGCTGGCCGGGGTTCAATCCACGGTCCTAGCACAGATTTATCTGATTACTAAACCCTTCCTTCACCTCTGACAATACATCTTGTGAATGTGGGGAATGCCAGGCCTCCACCGTGGTTCGGATTCCACGTTAAACTGTAGGTCCTCCATTTCATCTCACAATCCCCCTACCATTACACATTAGCGTAAGTGCGTATAACCCGGACGGATAGTAAGGCGCGGTGCTAATAATAATAAAAGGTAGGGATAAGAAATTTGTAATATTGGCGTAACTGTACCCGCATTTGTTTGGAGTGAATGTGAGAAAACATTCTGGGATAAACAACACCCAACCGAAATTCGAACCCCGACTTATCCGTCACCGTAGCACCGGACAAGACGAGACGAGACGCCTTTGTATGGGTGACCGATGTGCGTCTATCGTATTTGTATCAGAAACCTTGCCCTACCCCGTCCTGCGTGGGCCCTACTGGTTCTATCCCACGCCTACCAACCCGTGCAAAACACCGCGCGCAAAGGTGGGATTGGTTGGAATTATTCTCTGTCAAGGTCAAGAACCGAATTCATCAGATGGCCACTGCTCACATAGGTTCCTTTTCAAAACACCCGATACATTTTTTGAAGGCTAAATAAATTACCTAATAACAATAATAATAATATCTACCACCACGTCTTACTACACGTTCGGGTTATACACACTTACGCTAATGTGTAATGGTAGGGTGATTGTGAGATGAAATGGAGGACCTACAGTTTAACGTGGAATCCGAACCACGGTGGAGGCCTGGCATTCCTAACATTCACAAGATGTCTTGTCAGAGGTGAAGGAAGGGTTTGGTAATCAGATAAATCTGTGCCGGGACCGAGGATTGAACCCCGCCCGCCAGCATAGAAGTCTGACACCTTACCCCTAGACCATCAGGTCACCTATATAAAGTGCTACGGATTATAATCGTGATATTGCCCTGTGATTGAGCAGTATCTATGACGATATTGGGTTTTACGATTATGACGATGCGAGCATGCCTTACTACGCACTTGCTAACGGTATATAATATGATTATTTCTTATATTTAATCTTATTAAGTAAACAAGACTTTTGATGTTGCACACGATTTATTTGAATGATTACACCTTCGGTACTGTGCTATTTAATATATAAAATAAAAGTTTTTTTTGTTATTTTCACAGATTCTTTTCCTGTGATTTTTCTCTCTAATATATTTAATGTACTCTCTGGATTTAAGTTACTGGCACTGTGTGTATATTACCGGCACTGTTATAATGAGCCTCGTGATGAAACTAACTGTGTAGATGTGTGCTACTACTATGGATTCTTACGCACAAGTTGCTTATATATGACCTAACCCTTGCTTCCCGGACCCCTTGTCACCAGTGTTAAAACTAACTAATAGAAAAACTCCTGGTGACCTGATGTGAAGGTTGGCTTCCTATCGGGTAGAAGGAGGCAGCGAGTCACAAGATTTATTTAAATACTACGTAGTTGATCTTTTAAAGAAAAAAAGTTTTCATGGTAAAATATATAGAAATTACTTCTGAAAAGCGCGTGACTCTCCATGTATGAAGTATTAAAAGTATATTTTATAAACAGTTTATCTAAGAATAATACACTTCATCCAGGACATTTTTAATATGTGAGAGGGGTCTAAAAGAGTATCATTACAGTGTTAACAGCTGTTTTATGTTTTGTAAAGGAACTAAACACCCAAAATATCTCGGCTTACAGAAGCACAACATTTTATAAAAATGATTTTGCCATAAAATTCAGAACCTGACATTAACACCATTGTTGAAACATGGAACTCTTGTTTCAAATAAAGGGTCTCAAATTTTTTGTAAAAAAAAAAAAAGGTCTAGTCTTGTCATTTTATATAATTTACCTAATCTTTTTTTTAATGATAATATATTATGTTGGATTTATATTTATTTAAAATAACGCCAATACAGTTTTTGTTTTGTTTTAATGTAGTCTCGTCGCTATTTTTAATGTTAAATGCTGCCCTTGTGGTAAAACGTGTTTGACATACCTGGTCTAAAGCACCACTTTAGCAATATATTGGACTGGCAATAACAGGAAGTGAGGGGTGGAGTGAGGGTGGTTTTTTACTCTCCCTTCACGCAAATGAGGGCACACTTTCTCTAAATATAGCCTTCCTAATCTTTAAAACTATTTGCGTGATTAATACATGAGTGTATAACCCGAACGGGTAGTAAGACGCGGTACTATAAAATAAACTCTCACGAGATGTGGGTATCTTGGACGCACAGTAGTAACACGCCAGAGTCGTGTTCCAGATAATACTCACCTCTATCTAGCATTTGGCCCAAACAGTTTGTAAGTTTTAGATTTATTGGAGTTTGTTCGAACCGTTTGGTCAAAGAATGTGGGACTTTATTTGATATGGATATTTAACATACAGTTTCTGAGCTCACTATACCAGTACCATGGGCGTCGCACCAGGGGAAAAAAAAGGGGGGGGCGGATGTGCCCCCCTCCCAATATTGGTTAAAGGCCTTAAAGTTGGGAATTTTATGGTATTTGAGATCTGAAGTTGGGAAATTATAGGCTTATTCTGTACCCCATTAGGTAACTTGGTGGTCTAAGAGTAAGGTGACAGACTTCTGTGGTGGGGTCCGGGGTTCAATCCTCAGTCCCGGTACGGATTTATCTGATTACCAAACCCTTCCTTCACCTCTGACAAGACATCTTGTGAACGTGGGGAATGCCAGGCCTCCACCGTGGTATTCGGATTCCACGTTAAACTGTAGGTCCTCCATTTCATCTCACAATCACCCTACCATTACACATTAGCGTGCGTATAACCCGGACGGGTAGTAAGACGCGGTGCTAAATAATATTATTATTATTAATATTAATTTAATTTGGATTACTATTTTATTATTTAGCTACAAGCTAGCAACATAGCTTACATCTCTAACTGTATGAATCAGCACTCGTTATTTCTGTTAACATTATCAATAATTACTTTTCGTTAAAATAAAAATTAGGTTTCTGTAAATTTAAATGATTTCATTTAACATTTTCTTAGAAGTATACAACTTCTTGGTATGAAACACCAATTTTTTTATTTTTTTTTCCAAATAACTGATCTCTGCAGAGATCGCCCTCTGACCCTTTACTGGGTAGGGTCGAGGTGACGTAATATGAGGCGTTACAGTGGGACGTGTGACTACTCTAAGGAGTGTGATGTCATCTTCCGTGACGTCACGGTGCGTATGAATAGAGGAACCTAGTCCACGCATGCGCTGTTAACTTGGCAAAGGACCAATAAACATGTGTGTCTTGTGTGGTCCAAAACAACAACAGTTGAAGAATGTCAAGTAAGACTGACTACGCAACATTATTTCAACGGCGATATTTTAGTATGTTCTTTTTAAATTGGTAAACAGGCGCCTGTATCTCAGCTGAGGGATGGCAACTACGAAGCTCGGTGGCAAAGTAGACCAATTGTATGGCTTAAATTATTATTATTAGCACCGCGTCTTACTACCCGTTCGGGTTATACGCACTTACGCTAATGTGTAATGATAGGGTGATTGTGAGATGAAATGGAGGACCTACAGTTTAACGTGGAATCCGAACCACGGTGGAGGCCTGGCATTCCCCACATTCACAAGATGTCTTGTCAGAGGTGAAGGAAGGGTTTGGTAATCAGATAAATCTGTGCCGAGCTAGGATTGAATCCCGGACCCCCCAGCACAGAAGTCTGACACCTTACCCCCTAGACCAGCAGGTCGCCAGTATGGCTTAAAACCCAGGATCTCTCACCGTGCACGTCTTAATACCCAACCGGTATCGCCGCAATGAGATGGGTATGAGGAAGGAGAAGTGTTAGAGGAAGTGTTACCACATCGCCATGAAGGGAGAGTGAGAAACAATTTGGAAAAATCACCAAAGTACATCCATTCGATATTCAAACTCCAACCTTCCCCTAACCAGAAAGTCGGCGACCTGGCGGTCTAGGGGTAATGTGTCAGACTTCTGTACTGGCGGCCGGGGTTCAATCCTCGGTCCCGGCACAGATTTATCTGATTACCAAACCCTTCCTTCACCTCTGACAANCCTCGGTCCCGGCACAGATTTATCTGATTACCAAACCCTTCCTTCAGCTCTGGCAATACATCTTGTGAATGTGAGGAATGCCAGGTCTCTGCCGTGGTTCGGATTTCACGTTAAACTGTAGGTCCTCCATTTCATCTCACAATCACCCTACCATTACACATTAGCGTAAGTGCGTATAAGCGACCGAACGGGTAGTAAGACGCGGTGCTAATAATAATAATAATAATCACCAGAAAAGCAGACGAGACTGGTGCTTTTGTGTGTGTGTCCATTGGCGTGCGTAGCATATCAAACTCTTAAGACATACAAAATAATTTCTTCTTAAACTAACAAGATGAATCATATTTTATGAGTGCGTTTCATTTTTTTTTCAAATATATGCTTCGTTGTTATCAACAAAAGTTGTTTTTTTCCTCCTTGTATAACTGTTAAGCCCATTTAGCCTGAAGTATCAAATATAAAGCCAGCGGGGGCACAATGTGCACACTGTTCTCAAATGACGTCACGGTTAGTCAATTCCTGTTTGTCCTTTTTAAAGAAACTTTCCAAGAGACACAACACCTCAGCTATGCTCCAGTCCTTAGCGTCTGAGGAACTATCCAAGAGACACAACACCTCAGCTATGCATCCAGTCCTTAGCGTCTGAGGAACTATCCAAGAGACACAACCCCTCAGCTATGCTCCAGTCTTTAGCGTCTGAGGAACTATCCAAGCAACACAACCCCTCAGCTATGCTCCAGTCCTTAGCTTCTGAGGAACTATCCAAGAGACACAACACCTCAGCTATGCTCCTGTCCTTAGCGTCTGAGGAACTATCCAAGCGACACAACCCCTCAGCTATGCTCCAGTCCTTAGCTTCTGAGGAACTATCCAAGAGACACAACACCTCAGCTATGCTCCAGTCCTTAGCGTCTGAGGAACTATCCAGGCGACGCAAACTCTTCTTTCACTCGGAGAATGTGCGACGCAACCTCCAGACGCTATCTAAATATAATGACTGCTTCATTGCAAGGTGCTCGGAAATAAAGTGTGGCCTAACTTGCCCGTTTCGCCAGTGGGCCTGCTTACCTCTGAATCAGCCAATTAGTGGAAGCTATTGTTAGAGAGCGACGGAACTGTGTGCCAAACCCGATGGCGGTTCAAGGAGATTGGCAACAAACACGTTGCACTATCGAGTGCCGCATTATTAGCCGGGCTGAGTTATGAGGATATTTCCAGCTCTCGCCATCATATCCTCGGGGGCTCATTGTGCTACAACAATGCTACAAGGAGTTACACCAGTGTTGTTGTTGGATCGAACCTATTAAAGATATTTGAGAGATTAATCAACATGCTTTTAGAAAGCGGAAATGTTTTAATGGTGAGATGTAAAGGAAATGAAGAGTTAAGATCCATCGATATTTTTTGCAGATTTTTTTTTTAAATATCAAAAACTGCTGTTGCACCAAAATAAAAAAAATATTGCTTCAGTAGATCCCTTTACTCACTTCAGTGACATAACTCTTGTGGGGGAGGTGACCTGGCGGTCTAGGGGTAAGGTGTCAGACTTCTATGCTGGCGGCCGGGGTTCAATCCTCGGTCCCGGCACAGA
>CABFOW010010483.1:0-10409 GCA_902141385.1 Timema californicum
TTTCCACCTTGCCAAAACAAATTCAGGTGCATTTAACTTCACAATTTAAATCCGCAGGTGCACATAGTCTGACAAAATTTCAGTAATTAATAATCCTGGGAAATATTAATGTCTTCTCAGTACAAAATGTTTGATCCAAGGAACATTTTTCAAAGCTCCTTGGATAAAAGTCAAATTTGTGCTAGCTAAAAAAAATCTCTTTGTTGAAATAATTCCCATAGTATGAGTATATGCAGAATATACTTGGTTCAGGGAATGCACCAAGTGATTTTGTCGATATTCTTGTCACTCCCCTTTTGTAGAGATTACTTTCTGTCTACAGGAAAATAATGGCTGACGGATGAAACAATCTTACTCCTATTAACATGGCATTGATGTTACATTTTGTATTTTCAGATTCACCTTAAATTATTAGTTGGTCTTTGGTGTATTTATATAATTGATACAAATGAAAAACAAGACATATTAATGTTATTCAACTTCCTTTAAAAATTAAAACCTAAACTGAAAATCACTGAAAAATTGACGAAATTAAGAAAAAAATAGGAAGAAGAGTTTATAAAAACTAAAAAATCCAGCAAAAGTTTTCACCAAACAGGTGTCTTTAGTAAGAAATGGGTGGTTGTCTTAATTGGTCTCAACTTTACCAAATTGTCTGATTTGATGAACCTTCATGAAAACATGCCATCAATTTAAAATCAATAATTATTGTAGAGTTAAAAAAAAAGTTTTTCCTTCCTAAATAACTCTTTCTAATAAAATGCTCTTTGTTTGATATATCTTTATGGGCACTTATTTTTCTCAGCATACAAACCATGTCATGCAAAGTCCTACTAAAACTGGCCGAGTGCATCTGTCAGAAGAGTGAGGCAGGCGACCAAGGACGAGAACTGTTGCTGAAGATGCTGGAAGTGTTTGTCCTCAAGTTTAAAACCATCTCCAAGCTGCAGATTCCAGTGCTCATGGCCAAATGGTAACTAGATCTTTGTCTTAGTTAGTTTTATAGCTCAGGAAACTTGTAAAATACTGTTACTCATTCATTGGTAAGTAAACTTTGATGCATGATCATTAGAACTTCACACAATAATTGAGAACATTTAAAAACTGATTGTTTTCTGTATTATGGCGCTATATGGTTATATTGGATTGTAACCTTGTTACAACGTGACATGGAAGAAATAATAACACTTACCAGGCCAGCCCAACTTGACTCGTTCCGACTCCACTACAATACACACCCGAGACGCTCGTCACCACAATATCCACACAATAATTGAGAACATTTAAAAACTGTTTAAATTGGATTAAAAATTGAAAGGAGGCTAGAAGGGCAAGGCCTGCACTAGGGGTGTGCAAAGGTCACTTTTTAAATGTGAAGCGAAGTTGAAGCGATTATTGAAACTTGTGAAGAAAAGTCGACGCCGAAGCTACCTAGGATATTTGATGTTGTCACTTAACGCTAATTTTAATTTTTCAATTAATTATTTTTCTAGATCTTGTCAGTAACAAGGACCAGGAAAATTTTCTTATAAGGACTTTATTAATAATTAATGCTCACAGGCTCACTCCTCAGCTTAATAAATTATCAAAAAAGTTTTAATTTTTAACTACATCGTGGAGTTTATAATATCATTTTGCAAACTTTACAAATGTGTGTCTTTTTATCTGCATTTCTCTGATAATAATTATAAATTAAGTTCTGTGTTTGTTTCCCACTTTACGTATCAGCCATTTTGAATAATAAAGAAAATGCGAAGACACTATAAAAAACCTGTGTCAAAATGCACTTTTAAAATTGTTACGGATAATCCCAAAGAGATAAATTATTAAGGACTAAACATTAGAAGTGAGCTGGATGATAGCACAACTAAAGCTCTTTCTCTCCTTTATACCAGTGACCATGGTGTTATTTATAGGTATTTTTAATATTTACAAAATTATGTTGGCGATAGTGAATAGAATATATTCGTAAAATTGAAAAATGACACCTGGACACGGGAATCGAACCCGGGACCTTCGGCTTAGTACGGCAATGCTCTTACCACTGAGCTATCCAGGATTCGTCCTGTGCCCGTGGTCATTCTTCACTCATATTTTAAGGCTGCATTACATATGCCAACTACCGAGTCGCTGATGGCTGCGTTGTCTGATGGCTGTGATCTTATATAATCACATGTTTATAAGCTGACGACTTCCGCACGTCCATCACAGACTCTGTCTTAAACTATGAGTGAAGAATGACCCTGGGCACGGGACAAATCCCGGATAGCCCAGTGGTAAGAGCATTGGCGTACTAAGCCGGAGGTCCTGGGTTCGATTCCCGTGTCCAGGTGTCATTTATAAATTTTTCGAATATGATATCTAAGTGGTGTAATCCTCACTAAAATGCATAGATGATAGCTTCGGCTATCTGATTCATTGAATATAATATATTAACATTTACCTTCCCGCTTTTAATCTATGATTACGTTGCGGTAGTTAAATTACTAGATGTTATCAAAATTCTGTCTAGTAACGGGTTTAAAATTATCATCTATTGAACAATGTAATATTTAGTGAGATAAAATTAAATCTTTTATAGTTTGCATAAGTTCTATCTTTCATTTAAAATCTTTGGAATATGCGAAGGTTATTGTAGATGTCGAAGTCAAAGCCAAAGGAAATTCTTCCTTCAACTTCGACTTTTTGAAGCTTCGCACACTATTATCCTACACACTTACCTACCATAAAATTGTAGTCCTCAAAGCTCACAATTAATAAACACCACCACACATAATTACGTTATTTTTGGGGCACATCAGGCGCCTTCCTCAACAGAAGAAAGTAAAACACTCTGCCATACTTCAGTCTGTGTTTTACTCTCTTCTGTTGAAGGGACTGATGTATCCCGAAAATAACGTAATTATCTGTTTTATTGTGTTTTAATGGTGAGCTTTGAGGACTACAGGTTTCTGGTGTGTAGGCCTTGCCTTTCTATCCTCCTTTCAATGTTTAAATTAATTACCTGTATATAATTCTTTCAACTGCCTGTGTAACATCATTACATAACAACAATTATTGTTACTCTGATCGTCAAACATCCTTTACGAACTTCCATATTGATTGAAATAATATAATTATATCTATTTTGACATTTCAGTAATGCGGTGGAAACAGCAACTTCTGCAGCTGCTCCTACAACTTCTGTCACCACGGGGGAAGCGACAAGCATGTGTACCACCACTACAACCACCACAAGCACCAGCAGTGCTACCACCACAACAACATTGACAAGTACATCAACCCCTATCATTTCTTCTGCTGAATCAACATTTCCCCCCTCTCTAACTCCTCTCACCCCCGCCCCTCAAGACCCAACATCCACCCCCAACCCCCCCAGCGAGACCACAACTTTGACTCCTTCATCTGTCGTCGACACACCCGCGACAGGTAAACATTGTATAGTGAATGCTTAGTGGACTGATAGTGTGGTCCCTAGCATACTATTGCTCCACCTTTTAACCTACGATGACATAAGCAAACCCATACTAGTGTCCACAAAGCATCCACTTAGTCAAGTTGTTGTATATGGCCCCTTATTTTCTGGTCACTATGGTAATAATTAGTATTAATAAGCATTTACTTTAGGATACTTCACAAGTATTGCTATCAAAAATATACTAACCTATTTTAGGCATATTGTAAGATTTGCAACAGCCTAAAACCTTTTCAATTTTCTTTCTAGTTTTGTTTGATATGTGTTATCGCATCAAATAATATAAAATTTGAATAAATATCGGTATTATCGGAGCCTTGCAGATGCCTACCAACCTCAGAAGTTAGTTACATATCTGCCAACGGCAGTAAAGGGCCAGGATTGTATAATCGATGTTTGCATGGGGGTTCAGGAAGGGGGGGTAGGAAATGTTATATTTGTTTTTAACCTGTTTTAATATCTTTTCCTCCAATCTTATGATAATTATGTTTTCTAAACCACAAATATCTAACTTTTCATATTTTAAATATAATACAATGATATTTCTTGAATTTTTTTTATAAAAAATGAAGAGGTTGTATTGTATGGTTTATGGAATAAAAAATATTTATGATTTATTAGAATAGATAATGGCTGCTGCGTTTGGGCTTAAGCCACTGGTAGACAATGGTTATGTTTATATCCTTAAGTTTGAGCACGCAAGTAGTCATGAAGTAGTGTTGATTTTTAGTGCTGTCACTTCCTAATTCTACCCTTTCATTCCTACAAAATTTCTCTTGTTTGTTGCATACAAAGTGTTGACCTTGAAATCTCTCTTCTATCAATATATGTATGTATATATATATATATATCTTTCCAGAATAACTTCTTCCTAATCTTGTTTCTCTTCGTGACAGCTAACATGCTCCTCACAAACTATGAGCTCCACTTTCCTGGTCCCTCTTACATTCACTGTCCATGTTTATGCTTCATGTGACAATGGGTATGAAGTACGCCCTGTACAACACTTTCTCACACTTCAAGGACACTTCTCTCCTCCATAGCAGGTCTCTTACACACAAATAGAACAACTCTCCGTGTTGACCTTTTCTCATTGAATCTTCTCTAATTCCACCTTTCTCCTTAATCACACTTCCAAGATATTTTACGTTCTGCACTTTTCTCAACTCCACTCCATCCAACCTTACAGTTTTACTAAAAAAACCAAACTACAGTAATATTGAACCATTCATCAGCCCACGGGCAAGTCCATTGATTGTATGTTTGATTATTCTTTTGGTCAAATGCTTGTGACTTCTCCCTATAAATATATATAGATTTTTTCATTGCCATTTAAGTTATAAATAATTATTTTAGTTTTAGTTTTAAATCATAGAGAATTTTATTCTTACATGTCGGCACTTCATGTTTGTAAGTACTTTTTTTTTATGTTAAAGCTCTTCTGAAGAAAGATGAGGAGAAAGAGAAGCCCAAATTTGGCTTCCCAGTGTCCCAGAGCAGTAACTATAATGTGGCTGACTGTAGAAATCTGGTAAAGACTTTGGTTTGGGGGGTGAAGACAATCGTACGAGATTGTGTGTCTTGCAAGGTACGTCAAAACTCTGGCTGTAACATTTGGTTTCTGTTAACTTTTATGTTTTTAAATGTTTTCACACGAGATTTAGATCTACAGCATAATATCTTCACTGATTTAGGTTATTTTTAAGGGTCACTAAACTTGGGTTGTTTGATTTGATTTAGAAACGTTCCTGAGTTTGAGTCAAGTTCGAATATATCTGTAATTTTAAAATGTTAAGAGTAAATATTTATTTATTTTAAAAGTAAAATAGTTTGTCTAAAAATGAAAATGTCACCAGTAAAAACAAACCATAAATACTACATCATCAAAGTGTGAGATTTTAAAAATGGTAACTTACCACCCCTACTAGGCCTAAGGCAGGAACAGATTTTAAATCCATTTAAGTAAGGTTGACATAAAATAATAAAAAATAAATTAAGGATGAAAAGTTTAAATATACAATCTCGACACAGAATTATTGGTACAGTCCTCATATAAATATACCCCTGGTGCTAAATAACATTAGGCATTGTAAAAGACATACATACATAACTAATAACGCTGTTCCCCTACAGGGTAGGCTAGAACATGTACATCTGGCTCAAAAAACAACAACTGCATACTTAATCCATCCTCACTAACTTTATCCACACTTCCCTATCCTTGCATTCTCCCTTTTCTTCAACAACATCCACACACCGAAGTTTGGGGGGTGAAGACAATCGTACGAGATTGTGTGTCTTGCAAGGTACGTCAAAACTCTGGCTGTAACATTTGGTTTCTGTTAACTTTTATGTTTTTAAATGTTTTCACACGAGATTTAGATCTACAGCATAATATCTTCACTGATTTAGGTTATTTTTAAGGGTCACTAAACTTGGGTTGTTTGATTTGATTTAGAAACGTTCCTGAGTTTGAGTCAAGTTCGAATATATCTGTAATTTTAAAATGTTAAGAGTAAATATTTATTTATTTTAAAAGTAAAATAGTTTGTCTAAAAATGAAAATGTCACCAGTAAACTTACCACCCCTACTAGGCCTAAGGCAGGAACAGATTTTAAATCCATTTAAGTAAGGTTGACATAAAATAATAAAAAAATAAATTAAGGAAGAAAAGTTTAAATATACAATCTCGACACAGAACTGGTTGGTACAGTCCTCATATAAATATACCCCTGGTGCTAAATAACATTAGGCATTGTAAAAGACATATATACATACCTAATAACGCCGTTCCCCTACAGGGTAGGCTAGAACATGTACATCTGGCTCAAAAAACAACAACTGCATACTTAATCCATCCTCAATAACTTTATCCACACTTCCCTATCCTTGCATTCTCCCTTTTCTTCAACAACATCCACACACCGAGTCATACATGCTCTTTGATTCTTAAAACTCTAATCTTTCTCTTTTCTTACATTCATCTACAACATTTAGCCACATCTTACATAGCCTACTCCTTCCTTTTTTTCCACTCACTCTACCTTCATATATTTGCATTTCCACTCGATCCACACTCATCTTCTCAACATGTCCAAACTAACGTAAAACAAAACTCATAAACATTCTGTGGGTTTTAATGAATTTCTACTGTAATATTTTCTTAAATTGTCATTAATATTTAGGCCACCAAACACAAATTCACGATGGTGGGCTTACAAATGAGATATTTTAAGTTTATCGTCATGAACCACTCTGACATGGTATTATTTTTTTGAGTCTAACATTACTAAAAATATATTTAAATACGATCCCATTGAGATCCCAAGTTGAAATTCGGCATGTATACCTTCCAAACATGAATAAATAAGTGCAATTTCTTTCAAAATCTTCAGACGCGTTTTGTGAGAAATTCGAATTTAAAATTTTAGTGACAGTGATCTTTTAAAATACCTTAATGTTCTCCTATAATATATCATTTTAAAGCCCAATAAAAGCCATACAAAATTGTTTTCATTTCTCTATCTTATTTATAACTGAAAAAATTTAATAGGACTTGATGGACAGCAAAGCTCAATATTGCCCATTTTTAAAATTTTGTTAATCTTCAGCTCAAATACTTTTTTTACATCCATTAATGTTTGCAGGCTGTGGCCTAGGACAATTTATTTTAGTACAAGCCATATATTTTCTATTACCGGCTTGCTAGGCCTGTCATAGCCTTACAATGTAACTTAAGATTAGGAAAGACACAACATCCAGTCATCGGCCATTAATTTATCACTGTGAAAGGGTAAACCCACATTTTATCAATAATACATTTTTCGGCCATGCCGAGAATCGAACCTAGGACCCTTAATTCAGTATATAAACACATTACCGACTAAACTAAGGTATCAGATAGCTCAACTACTAATGCATAGACAATTATGAATTTTAAATCTTTTAACTATGTGGGAAAAACATTAGCATCAATTTTTTAAGTTTAATTTGACTTTTCTTTGCTTGGAATTTAAAAAGTAGTTTTGCACACCTCTATACAACAATGTTGGTGTTTGCAGACTAACAGTGACAGCAACTCCTCTGTTAAGAGCTTTCATCTGAAAGAGACGGCCACTTTCATTCGGCTGGTAAAATGGGCGATGCGTGCGCTCGACATATATTCTCTGAGCAGTACCTCGGTGGGCCAGAAGATGATTGGCAATCCGACTGTTCGAACTGAGGATGAGGAAAAATATGTCTTGGAGTATTTCTCGGGAGTGGTGAGTGGGAAAAATGGTCAAATAGGGGTTTTGGAAAGCTTGAAAAACTTGGACCTTTCGTCAATTTTGAATTTGCTTTTAAAAATAAAAAAAGTGTTTTCATTGACAGTAAAAATATTGAAGGTTAAATTAATCATGCATTTATGTCATACTTGAAAAATCAAATATGCACATTATATTGATTTTGACAATACAAACATCTTTCAAACTATTCAACTTTAAATTGTACTTCACTTCTTAAATAAAAGTGGTCCTTGCACATTCTTTATATCAAATTATGCACAAAATACACCTTAAAAACACTTATTTCCATAAAGACACATCTTTTATATAAATTTTATTCTTTGTAATGGCATCCATTTGCTTTTTTGTCATGCCGGTATTTAATAAATTATAGTTAGATAAGCTAATATTTTTTGTCCATCATTGCTTTTTGTGAGAACTTTAGTAACCAAAATGTAAGAAGTAACCAGACACACTGGCTCGATTGAGAAATGTTTTTTTGTTAATCTTATGGACTGAAAATGTGTCTCCTTTGTATTCATTCAGATTAGTTTGAATGTTTTGATAATTTGCTTTGTAAGTATTCATTAAAATTGAGTCCATGAGTATTTTTATTTAAGAATTATTTTAGTCATTCTTAAAATATATTTTTAGAATGTATTGATATTTATACTAAAACACTTGATTATATTTCTAAGAAGGTACAGGAGGAAAGTTTGATAGAAACATATAAAAGGGACGAACACAATATGGCATTTACAATGAAAAGAAGAACACGGTTCACACTTTACATTGCTTTTAAAGAAAATCGATCGTCACTGCCCAATCCCCCGACCTAGGTTTCATTCTATCAGAACTCATCAGGGAGGTGCGTGAAACACGCAACGCAACTTCCTAAAAGAAGATGAGTTCCGATAGAATGAAACCTAGGTCGGGGGATCGGGCGATGACAATCGATTTTCTTTAAGAGGCAACCATTACCTCTTTGTCCATTGGCAGTAGTGTAAAGTGTGAACTGTGTTCTTCTTTTCATTATAAAAGTCATATTGTGTTCGTCCCTTTTATATGTTTCTATCCACCTTTCCTGTACCGTCTTCCAAATATAATACAATTACCTCATAAAGCGAAAAGAGATATACCTTATAGAGAAATAAAAGAATTGATTAGAAATACACCATTAGAATAATTGCATTAGACCTAGATTTTTTATTTACATTATATCAAAAATTTTATTCAACATTCATTAGACAGAATATTAAATTTATATTTGGAAAACTGACAATTTAAAAATAAATTAATATACAAGTATTGTGTGTGTATAATTTTTTCATTTTTATTTTTTTATTTTGACAAGATTACCATATTTATTGTTTCATACAAATTACTGCAGAAGAATCAGAGTTTTTGTCCCTTTTACTGACTATTCTAGCTATTATTGACATCTACCATTAAATTTAACTCAATAGAGACTAACAAATTATTTTTAATCTTTTATTCGAAATATCGGGAAAGCTAAGTTTAGACTAAAATTACAGATCTGAATGATATATATAATCCTAAAGTGGAAAAATATTTTTTAAATCCTTTCCCATCCCAATCCCACGTAAAATTGTTATTTCCCGAAGTCAAAATGTTTTTGCCGCACAGGATAAATTTTTAGAAATAGTAAATCAGTTTGTCGGTTTCATCGGTCTTGTTTCCGCTGTTTTATGGAAATGGTCTCTTAATATACCCGTACGTATGTAATCTGTGCAGTTCAGGATGCTGGACCACCAGACATTGCATGAACTGTTTTCAACAACGGTGGAGTATCTAGTGGAGCGCATCCATCAGAATCCTAACCTCCAAATTGTAAGCAACTCGCTAATGGCGTACCAAAACACATCCCCCATCTTTGGCAAGGTGATGTTGGAGTACCTGTTGAAACACATGTCTGAAATGGGAGGCAGCGTCGAAAGGAGCAA
Organism: Timema californicum; assembly: GCA_902141385.1. Lineage (NCBI taxonomy): Eukaryota > Metazoa > Arthropoda > Insecta > Phasmatodea > Timematidae > Timema > Timema californicum. Next base: position 9,706 of record CABFOW010010483.1, read on the forward strand.
CCTCTACCTGCGAATGTTCAAACTAGTATTTGGCAGTGTTTCACTGCTACCACAGGAGAATGAACATATGCTCAAACCACATCTGCATCAGATAGTCAACCGGTAAACCCTATTTCCCTTCATTTTTATTTAACATTTATTAATTCTTAAAGTTGATGTTTGTGCTATTAATGTTACCTAACATGCGCATTTTGAGTGTAATAATTTTTTATTTCTTCCCTCAAGCAAGGTACTCAATGATCTTTATTTATTTATTTTTTTATTTTTTTTGCAAATAACTCTTATAGCATGTGCTATACTGTGAAAAAAGTTATATAAACAAACCAATTTTTATATATCGTATTCACTCCCATGTCCGACACCTTATCTCGGTTGGTAGCTTGTCTACCTAGTGAGCTAAGGGTCCCGGGTTTGTATCCTAGCATGGTTGAAAATTTATCATTGGTGAAAATACGGGTTTACCCCTTCACATTGATAACTTATCAGCCTAGGACTGGATGTTGTGTCTTAAGTTAGATTATAAGGTATATGAAACTACGACAGACCTAACAAGCCGGTATTGGAAAATATATGGCTCGAATAAAAACTGACCCAGGCCACAGGTTAGAAACAGCGATGGATGTAAATTTACTCAAATACAAGCTGAGGACCACACTTAATGGGTTTAACATCTACAGAACATTTAAAGGGTTTCAAAACTAAAG
>CABFOW010010484.1:0-10404 GCA_902141385.1 Timema californicum
ATTCACTTTTATTTTCTCTTGTGGCTTTTACTTCAAAGTTGTGAAGTTAAAAAATGTTAACTTCTTTTTATAAATCTTATGTTTATTTAAATTTCATCACGATAACTACTGTCCCACCCCCCACTACCTTAAAACAATGTTTCGTTCTGCTTAACATGACGGCGCCCTCTTATTTCATAATACGATGCACATTGCGCATACACCATAAACAGCTTGAGAACCAGGCCATACATACAGAGCGTATTTTAATTGGTGTCAAGTATTCTAGGGACGTATTCCTACTGACCAAACACTAATAATGCTCATAAAAAAGGTAGGTCTAGGAACACCTAGTTTCTGAGGTAAGAGGAAATTTACTGTTCAATTAATAGACAATCCGACAGAAGACATTGTGCGATTCAACAAGACAAATTAAGCAAAAATACAAGAAGACAATACATTGATCCTGCGTTCCATGCTATGTCATATCTTTAGAATACAATTGAAGTGTTACGTGTTATGATAAGGCCTCTTAAAACCTCAACATCAGTCACAGGAGTTGAGTAAACAATGGTCTTTAAATGTCCATAAAGATATAATCCATAATGGGTAAAACCTGATCAAGCAGGCCTTTCAAAGAATCCCCCACGACTTTGAGGAAAATCGTAAATAACTTTTAAGCCATGTGTTTCTTAGTGTTCCTTGGATGGTAATACGTCCTTAGAATATTTAAAACCGATTATAAAAACACACTGAATATTATAGTGTAGTGTCTAATGATGCATTGTCTTCCGGTCCGTCAATTTCAAAATAATTTAAAATTAATGAAAGAAAAAGCTTTACCCTGATCTAAATTGTCAAGAAAGCTTGCCTTAAATACCCCCCTCACCAAATATAGTGATAGAGTATATTTAATAATAATATTATGGATCCATATTCCTTATTTAAAATTAAAATAATATCCTGTTTAAAACTACTTAAAGGTAAGGCTGAGATAGAATGCTATGGAAAAAACTATAACAAAATATAGGAGAATTGTGGATTTAATGAATTAGACAGTTTCAAGATTGGTAGATATATTAAGTGACATTAAAATTCAAAAATATTGGTTACAATTTGCTTCTAGTGAGCAACAAATAGTCAAATATGAAAATTTTAAATACTCGTAGGTTAATATGGCATCATCAACAGAACTAAAACATAAGTTGACGACAAGTCTAAAATACAAGTATTACATGTTGAAAATGTTTTACAAAACAAAGATACCATAAAGTGAAGTAAAGTTTGAAGTTCAATTATGTTGTAAGTTAAAATTATATTTTATAGGTTAACATCTGCCATTTGAAATTTAAATAAAGTGATTATGTGTTATTGTTATAAAGATTTTAAAGAATATGATATATAGTGGAACATAAACAAGATTTTAAATCAAATATGCTAGGTTAAACAATTATTAAATTTTATAGTGATGTATAAAATCTAAGCCTTATCTTATTCCAAGTCCCATTACTCCTTGCGATATCAGCAACTGAAAGATGCTGAGTTATATTCTTCCAAGTCCCATCACTCCTTGTGATATCAGCAATCGAAAGATGCTGAGTTATATTCTTCCAAGTCCCATTACTCCTTGTGATATCAGCAATCGAAAGATGCTGAGCTATATTCTTCCAAGTCCCATTACTCCTTGTGATATCAGCAATCGAAAGATGCTGAGCTATATTCTTCCAAGTCCCATTACTCCTTGCGATATCAGCAACTGAAAGATGCTGAGCTATATTCTTCCAAGTCCCATTACTCCTTGTGATATCAGCAATCGAAAGATGCTGAGCTATATTCTTCCATTACTCCTTGTGATATCAGCAATCGAAAGATGCCGTGTTATATTCCTCCAAGTCCCATTACTCCTTGTGATATCAGCTATCGAAAGATACCGTGTTATATTCTTCCAAGATGTTTCGGTATTTAATATACCATAATCAAGGACACTGCAAAATGAAATTAAATTATTATTATTATTATTAGCACCGCGTCTTACTACGCGTTCGGGTTATACGCACATACGCTAATGTGTAATGGTAGGGTGATTGTAATATGAAATGAAGGACTTAAAGTTTAACGTGGAATCCGAACCACGGTGGAGGCCTGGCATTCCTCACATTCACAATATAGTGAAACTAAAGAAAATGAAAAAATTTGAAGCATATGTAATACAAAAGTCTTGATAATTGCCGTTATATTAATGAATTGTTAAATACAATTAATAAACAAACTCACCAGGTCATTGTGAGACACAAGTGGTGTGGATACGACTGCAAGATGTTAACTAATTAGGTGTGACAATATTTTAGAAAACATTCTATAAGAATCTTCCGTAAGGAGTGTAGAATATAATAATGGTTAAGACTTAGATATTATATCGATAATTATATGTATGGGTTTAAATTAATAATTAAATATATTGTGATATTTTAATTATGTTTGAACTTTATATAAAGTTAAGTTTCATGGTATACATATTATTTGTAACATGTACTACAGTAAGATTAAAATGGAGTAAGCTAAAAACATTACACACATATTATTGAATGACAATGATGTATAAGTCAAATCACAATCCAACAATTAATAAAACATTGGTTTACCGAGATAATTAAAATATAGTGTAGAAGTGTGAATCAATTACAAATGAATACGTTGAATGAAACAATATACTATAATTGACCACTTAATTTTGAGTGAAAGTAAAAACTAAACATACAATACATAAATAGTTAAGTTTAAAAGGAGTTAAAATATAGAAACGATTTAAAACACAAGTTAAATGAGTTAAAAAAGTTGATGTTTCAGAAAGCAAACCTAGTATTTTTACAGTTATCTAAACCTTATCTGGAAAATGTTTGACCTTGTACGCCTTATTTCCGTGTTCCTATATTTCTGTTAGTTACGGGAACTCTATTTGTACATGATTCGATGCTGGTATTAACGCACCATAATCATGGAGCTGAAATTAAAATTAAAGACTTGTTAGTTATACCAATAAGGATAAAATTATGTTTAGTGGTTACTTCACAATTAAGGTGTAAATATTTCAGTTGGGATTTTTCTGGGTGCCATGCATTTAGATGTGTCCTTTTTAAAATAGACAATGTCTATGTGTTTGCAGAAGTATTGTCAGTAATGTCTCTAACAACTATTGTGACAATCATTTAACCATTTTATTCAAATTTATCACTGAAGATCCCTTTTCAAATCCACTTGGTTATAATTAGGTGTTTTCATATAATTCTTATAGACTCCAGCGCCAAAAGCAAGGTCTTTCTGTTTAGGAACACCCAGAGTAGTGAAGGGTGATTCCTTCAGCCAGGTATATACCGTACACCCGAATTACACAGTGTTACTATGTGATAATGAGGCTCCTACAAGGGAAGCATGGCAGAAGACATTGCAGGTTGAATCAGAACAGAGCAATCTGTATAAAATTTGCATTTCAATGAAAATATTTTAATTCAGGCTAGAATGAACTCAACCATATTGCTAGGTATCTCTCGGAGCAAAGCAATATAAAATTGGGTCATCTTCCACCTGAAAGTGTGCAAGGATGTATATTCTATAGGTACTGTTCAAACGAAAAGCAAACTTTGAATGTAAACAGGCCTATATTGAACACAGAACAACAACTTAACGTGGATATAGAAGTGTTATACCGTGTTCGAGACCAAGTAAAAAGAGTGTTCTCTTAAGATGCACCCAAAGATATAGGTGTAATCTTTTAATTAATGTATTGTTGGAAAAGCTCAGGTTTAAAGTATGTGTTGCCTTTGCAGTGGCACCACTTGTTATAGTGGGGAAAGACAGAAACTAAGACATTTAAGTTACCAAACCATATTTTTCATACAGCCAAATTGTCGTGCAACATACCGAAGCAGAGTTTCACATCAAAATAACTGAAACAAATATTTCTTATCATAGGTAATGAGAGTAAAATGTCATATAAGACTTCAATTGAAAATCTAGATAGATCTCTGAGGTATCTCTGAAACAAAAATGTGCTCACAGGAGGCGTCACCATATTGATTACAGGAAACTTCCGGCAAACTTTTCTGGTAATCCCGAAATACATATATATTTAAGAAACTTTCCCTCTCAACCAACATATTCCGGTACGAACACTATAAATATACTTATTTGTCGATATAGTGATGAAACTATGCAATGTAGTCTTTGCAACGCACAAAAGCATGGTGTCCTTGAATAACTACCAGACATGTCAAGGTGGTCAAGGATATACAGGATTTAATACCTTTTATTATTTACAATATAAGTCTTTTGCCAAACCAGAGTCTATCTTGGTTCCAGGAAACAAACATTTCTGGCTAATCTGATAGTATAATTAATCACTGTGTTTTAGACCAGTTTGAAAAACCACCCCTCTTTTAAACGTCCATAGGAACTATTCTGTATAATATTTTATATTACTTTAGACCATTCGGCTTACCGCTCCATGCTCTTTAATTAAATTCAATTTTGTTTCATAATTTGAGCCAACCCGGGCTTTGTAATGAGAACCGGTTACTGGTAACTAATCTTATAGAGGAGACTGTTATGATGGGTTACACTACGGGAGAATGGGTCTTGATACAAATAATAATCATGATTCCATTAAACCCACCCATCTAGCTTAGATGCATGTAATTTTATATAAAATTTTGCCATATGATGACCATCAACAAAGTGCAAGGATAAATCACGAAGGTCAAAGGTGTTGATTTCCACGATAAATGTTTCTCATGTGGACAATTATATGCTGTGTGTTCCCCTTATATTTCTCGCGGCAGCCTGTAAATGCTCGATCATGATGATTAAACCACTAACCCTATTTACAAAGAGGCCTTTTCCTAAATGCTGTTACTGTTTTCCTTCAATTAATACTAATATTCTGTGTGTCTAATTTTAAAATCGATATATTTATATTACATTTGTTTAAATTCTGAATATACATCTTTTATTAACTATAATGCTTTCATCATTGTCATTTCTAACTAATATTTGGCGTGATTTCTTCACTGTGCGGGAAGTAAAATACGGGATTAAAAACGTTATAATGTTGATGATTTTTTTTAAAACTTTCATTAATGCGAGATAGGCTGTTGGCAAATACAGTACATTGAGTTCATTTAGAGGCAGCTAAACAATTTTATTTATAGTAGATCATCTTAATAATCGATTGGGCTATGCACCTATAACCACGCTATAGAGGTATTTTTAGGTAAGCTTGATTTGTGTGGAAATTTATCCGAATTTTCATAGAGAAAGAAGGATAACAATTAGGAAATTATCTTAAAGAAATGTGGAATCTCGTCGACCAACTTGAACAATTCTGCAAACAACGTGGGACGAAGGCTAATAAATAAATAGTACACTGTTATCGTAAACTGTTTATTATATGGTCTACATGCTAAGGAGACTTCATATGGAGACACTTCTGAGGTTCTCCGGTGTATATTCGATGCCATCCCCCTAAACTCTGGATGTCACGCTGGGTATAGATCTACTGGGCCTGGCGGTAGGGTGGAGTGGCAAGTCAACTGGGTAGGAATAGAGCGTGGTAGGTGGGCCTTTGACATGTAGTCGACTGTAGAGGAACGTCTGAGTCTCAACCACCTGCAACCTACCCGGGGACTGTGCACTACATGACAGGACATGTGGCAAAGCACCTCTCCATGGCGATGGATAGAAAATTACGAGAGATTGTGATAGTGGAGGTGAGGTAACAGATGATCACTTTGTTTGAGAATGTGGTAGCACCCAACGTCTGAGGAACCATCAAAATTCCATACTTCGTATATATGTATAAAAGATGAAGAAGAAATGTTAGGGAGGACGAGGACAATGATTGAGAGGACCACCAACACGTAACCGTTTATGATCAGAGGGGAGATCTGGAAGCCACAGAACATCTATTAACAAAGCCAGTAAGCTACGAAGTGCTTAAATAATCAAGTGTCTCACTGTCTCTAGGTTTCCTGGAGAGGTCTTCCAAGGAAAAGGGTCGGAAGTAGGAATTCTAGGGACAGCAATGAACCTTACGTCTGGAACATGTCTCTGATAGGCCGGATGTTAGTAAATCCATACCAAATTTGAAACAAGTCTGCAAAGGATGTCTGGACCGAAACACTTGGCAAAAAGTGTAATCCAAGATAGGCAATGGTGGTAGACCAAGGCATCAAGTGTTCTAAAGTTTGGCTGCTTAGCGGTCAACCAGTTTGAACAAACAAAACAGCACAGCACCATGAATAAAAGCAATCATATGTCTACCAGAAAAACAATGTGATATACCTCGTGTGAATGCATAACGATACATCAGGATTTGATATATTTAAGTTGGTTGGATTATTACATAGTATTTATAATTAAGAAGACTTGCTCCTATGTAGAGCTAGAAATGAATAGAATAACAATAAAAAATAAATATTATATAGTAAAATAGGAATAGGAATGGACATAATAGTAGCTATGCGAAAAATAAATAAAATAGTATCATATAGTCTACTGTGCTTTGGAAAAAGATTTAAAAATTATTTATATATAATTTAATTAACTCTATTTCAGTTTTAAAATAAATGGTATGGAACTTTGCATGGTCTTTCTCAGTACATTGTTTGAAAATGTAGATATTTACTCAAAATTTATAATATATGGGAAAACGAAATAATATACACTAGCAAACCCGTGCAGAAATTGCGTTATATTTACGTCAAACATTATTGGAAGCCAGGTTTTAAATTTTATAATTTTATTTTTAAATTATTTAAGTCTTATTTGTATATTTGAACCAATAAAAAAGATCGATACTGGAGCCACAAGGATCAACCTTCGATTTGACTTTCAGTCAAAATTTCGAATTGTTATTAGAAGTTGGACATCTTACGATCATCGCACTGCTATTAAATGCTTCATTTATAAATGTAAGGCCAATAAAAAAATTAAATATTGACTATTGAGTCAAAAATCATAAAGATATAGCATTGATGTACAAATAATTCCCCCAAGATGTCAAAGGAAAAAGAACATCAACTTTTGTACTTCTTAATTACACCATGGCATAAGAGAATTATTGAATTAAAACATAAGTAATATCTCTTTACAGCTAAAGCTTATTAATATATTTGTCAATATTCCAGAAATTATTATTATTATAGAGTTATATTTTGAATAACACTTTTTATTTGAAATAGTACTACAATTTTGCAATGCTAAGTTAATTAGTATCTCAAATAGTTGCAGAGATACAGAAATTTCCGTTTTTCTAGAATTCCCTAGAACCATTTCCATGGGCAAATTAAAGTAGCCATTTTATTTTCAATCTTAATCAACGCTTAGACATGAATTTTAATCAAAATTTTTATATCCGATTTTGAACAAAAAAAATATTTCTTACCTCTATTAAACTACTGTCAAACTTCGGGTTGAACGGGAACATAGACAGATGACATTGTAAAAACCACTTCTAGTATTCGGGGGGCCATGAACATTTGGAGTTAGATTTTTTTGACCATCGTAAAACTTAACCTTAAGTTTAAAAAGAATATTTGCCTATAGCTTGAAAATTATTGGTTTTATAAAAATATGTTTCAAATAAAATATTTTTATTATAAATAGACCTACATATTTTCAATGATGAGTGATTTCATATCTCAAATAATTACAGAGTTATGATAAAAAAAAATTAGAATTTACGCATCAGACCGGAACTCTTAAAGTCATTTTGATGAAATAGAATAGCAATCTTGTTTTTAATATTGATCAATGCTAATAAATATTATTTTATCAAAACTGTTAGTGCTGATTTTGATTAAATCGATTTTTTCTCTTTTGCTACTAAGGAAACTACCCTTGATTTTAGGGATGGATATCAATTTCCAAAATTTCGTCAGGACAACCCTATGAAAGCCCTAGATAGAATGTTTTAACCCGATCGGTAAAGTACTTTATGATATACTCCAAGGTACAGACAAACAGACGGTCAGACAAGCGGCATTGTGAAAACTACTTTTGGGTTTCAGAGGGTCATGAAACGTCAACATTTATCAAATTCTTGAGTTCAATTTTCTTGACGATCACAATCATTCCTCTACCTGTAAGATAGTGAAAAATTAGTACAAATTTTAATAATAATATATTACACTAAAACACATCCAAAATAAATTAACAACTAAACGGTGGAGATTATCAAAAAGATTAGCTACATTTTCAAAATAACCAAAGAAACTAGAATAATGGTATTGTCAACTTTGATTGCTTAACATTTCTATTGGACTAGCTTAATGTGAAACCTGGAGTACTTGGGATGAAACATCATCAAATATTAAAGGGTATCAGGTATTGAACGATACAAACCAACAAAAGAGATGTTTTGTTGAAAAACAACAAATGGAAAGGGAAAAACAATTTCTTCTGCTAAAGACTGAAAAGATTACAGACGTACAAAACCTCTTGTTATAGATATCAAGAAGAATCTGACGTGCCCCAACAGTTTACCACTGATATATATTATGGGAGTACTTTTGCGTTTAACATACATCTGCTGTTAAATAACTAAGGTGTATTTCATGTGTATCTTGAATCACAAGGTAAAATATCTACACATAACCTATTATGTGACTCTTGATGGGGTCATAACAAAAACTACAAGCTATTTTGAAATATATATATATATATATATATATATATATTACTTATTTGGTGTCAACCATAACCTCAGTTCAGTTAAAATCACTTTCCCTTGTAATTGGCATTCATACCTTGAATGTGATCAAGATATGGGTCTTGCGAACAATAAAAATTTAAATCAAATGTCTCTTTTAAGAAGGCAATGGAAGATTAAGGAAGATCTTTTTTAAGGCGAGTTCCCATCTTATTCCCGTGCACACAATGGTGAACATATTATTTATTACATCTAATTTTTTTAATATGATGGATTTAATAGCCAAATTATCAAAGCTGTTAATTATAGTTATAGCCAAATGTAGACACCACATTATTTAAATTAAAAAATATCCCTTGGATACAGTAATTTAACCCGGGACCTTTTCCATAATATTCAAATCCTTTCACCAATCAGCTATCCTAGAGTGACCACGTGCTAGGTGTGACTATTCACTAGTATTTTTAAGGCAAATAATATTTTATTAGCTTATATTAGTTATGAAAATTAGTAGATGAATATCTTTCTAAGTTTTAGTATTAACACCATGATTTATTTTGTCAATTGCTTAGTGTAAAAAAGTTTCATTTTTAGAATTGTTTTACTGAAATGTTAGAAAATAAATTCACATTCCTGAAACAATAATAATTGATCAAATTATCCAAGATTGAGAAAAATAGATGATTAATTATTATACAGTGACAAGGAAGTAACACTAAATTTAGCATATTATGACCATAATAGTATTAAAAGTAAGGCCAAACTTAATTGTTTTGTATATTTTATTTGTCTATCTGCTCACGTAAGATTTATTAGTGTATGGCTATGTTTTTATTGTATGTATGTACAGCACATACATATTAACAATGGTCAAGTTCATCAATATGCTAACATTGTTTTATTGTTTGTGACTTATTATGCAAATATATGCTTTTATCATTTAAATATTGGGGAAAAAATCAACGTCAATAACTTGCCTGTTTATTCCTTGTTGATGTGTACCTTTGAATAAAAATTGATAGAATATGGGAATCTGTGCAACTCACCAAATCGTGTTAAAATATATGTTGTTTTAATGGTAATTTTGTGGAAATATCTTGTAGTTTATCTAGCTATGAACTTTTAAACCCTCCTTTGAAATGTTTGTATTTTTGACTCTTCTAGTATTTTTCATGTGTTCTTTATTTTGTTTCTTATATTAATTTATTTAGCTTGATGCTCATAAATTTATAAACCAGGCCTTTAGATGTGCCAGGTCTGGTACCACCACCTTTTGGGTGAACCTATCTCCTGGTAATCAGAATTCCTTAGCTAAAAACCAGGCCGGCAGCCCGGTTAAAATGAGAGGTTTGGAGCCCCTCTGGGCTGACTACAAATTATCATAGCCCAGGGGTCTCACTGCCGGTAATGGGGCCACGCAGTCCATGACGTTGGGTTCATCAAGTACCATTTCGTGGCTGCCGCCCGAGCCCTGGGAACCCGAGTATAAGACAACGCGGGGACCGCAGTCAGACAAACCCCTGGGTAAACCTCATAACACCTCGTTTTGTCACACGCTTCCTAATATTCTATAATTTCTTTCATTCTAATTTCACTTTTAGCATCACATTTGTAATAGTTATAGTAGTATTAATAAACCTTTTAACACTCCATCAGGCGCAATATGTTGTAGAACACGATCGGGCGCATTGAGCCTGGGAAGCACACTTTGATCTACTAAT
>CABFOW010010485.1:0-10391 GCA_902141385.1 Timema californicum
AATGAGAGTAGAGGTACAGTTGAACAATGAGAATAGAGGTACAGTTGAACATTGATAGTAGTACAGTTTGACAATTAGAGTAGAGGTACAGTTGGACAATAAATGTAGAGGTACAGTTGAACATTGAGAGTATTACAGTTTGACAATGAGAGTAGAGGTATAGTTGGACAATGATAGTAGAGGTCCAGTTGAACATTAAGAGTAGAGGTACAGTTTAACATTGAGAGCTGTACAGTTTGACAATGAGAGTAGAGGTACAGTTGAACAATGACAGTAGAGGTACAGTTGAACATTAAGAGTAGTACAGTTTGACAATGAGAGTAGAGGTACAGTTGGACAATGAGAGTAGAGGTACAGTTGAACATTGAGAGTAGAGGTACAGTTGAATTTTGAGAGTAGTACAGTTTGACAATGAGAGTAGAGGTACAGTTTGACAATGAAAGTAGAGAGGTACATTTGAACATTGAGAGTAGAGGTACAGTTGAACATTGAGAGTAGTACAGTTTGACAATGAGAGTAGAGGTACAGTTGAACAATGAGTGTAGATGAACAGTTGAACATTGAGAGTAGTACAGTTTACAATGAGAGTAGAGATACAGTTGGACAATGAGAGTAGAGGTAAAGTTGAACATTGAGAATAGAGATACAGTTGAGCATTGAGAGTAGTACAGTTTGACAATGAGAGTAGAGGTACAGTTGAACAATGAGAGTAAGGGTACAGTTGAACATTGAGAGTAGTACAGTTTGACAATGAGAGTAGAAGGTACAGTTCGACAATAAAAGTAGAGGTACAGTTGAACATTGAGAGTATTACAGTTTGACAATGAGAGTAGAGGTACAGTTGGACAATGAGAGTAGAGGTACAGTTGAACATTGAGAGTTGTACAGTTTGACAATGAGAGTAGAGGTACAGTTGAACATTGAGAGTAGGTCAGTTTGAAAATGAAAGTAGAGGTACAGTTGAACAATAAGAGTAGGGGTACAGTTGAAACATTCAGAGTAGTACAGTTTGACAATGAGAGTAGAGGTACAATTGGACAAGGAAAGTAGAGGCACAGTTGAACATTGAGAGTAGAGGTACTGTTGAACATTGAGAGTAGTACAGTTTGACAATGAGAGTAGAGGTACAGTTGGACAATGAAAGTAGAGGTACACTTGAACATTGAGAGTAGAGGTACAGTTGAACATTGAGAGTAGTACAGTTTGACAATGAGAGTATAAGTACAGTTGAACAATGAGAGTAGGGGTACAGTTGAACATTGAGACTAGTACAGTTTGACAATGAGAATAGAGGTACAGTTGAACAATGAGAATAGAGGTACAGTTGAACATTGAGAGTAGTACAGTTTGACAATGAGATTAGAGGTACATTTGGACAATGAGAATATAGGTACAGTTGAACATTGAGAGTAGAGGTACAGTTGAACAATGAGAGTAGAGGTACAGTTGGACAATGAGAGTAGAGGTACAGTTGAACAATGAGAATATAGGTACAGTTGAACATTGAGATTAGTACAGTTTGAAAATGAAAGTAGAGGTACAGTTGAACATTGAGATTAGTACAGTTTGACAATGAGAGTAGAGGTACAGTTGAACATTGAGTGTAGTACAGTTTGACAATGAGAGTAGAGGTCCTGTTGGACAATGAAAGTAGAGGTACAGTTGAACATTGAGAGTAGAGGTATAGTTGAACATTGAGAGTAGTAAAGTTTGACAATGAGAGTAGAGGTATAGTTGAACATTGAGAGTAGAGGTATAGTTGAACATTGAGAGTAGTACAGTTTGACAATGAGAGTAGAGGTACAGTTGGACAATGAAAAAAAGTAGAGGTACAGTTGAACATTGAGAGTAGAGGTATAGTTGAACATTGAAAGTAGAGGTACAGTTGAACATTGAGAGTAGAGGTATAGTTGAACATTGAGAGTAGAGGTATAGTTGAACATTGAAACTAGAGGTATAGTTGAACATTGAGAGTAGTACAGTTTGACAATGAGAGTAGAGGTTCTGTTGGACAATGAAAGTAGAGGTACAGTTGAACATTGAGAGTAGAGGTACAGTTGGACAATGAGAGTAGATGTACAGTTGAACATTGAGAGTAGTACAGTTTGACAATGAGAGTAGAGGTACAGTTGAACATTGAGAGTAGATGTATAGTTGAACATTGAGAGTAGTACAGTTTGACAATGAGAATACGAGTGACTGTTCTGTAGGTGGGATGACGAGCCATTATTTCCGAGGTCTGATTGTTCCACGACAGATGACGAGTGAGTGTTGGAGTGAAGTAGTTCAAACATACAGTAATGTACAGCCTGGCTTTCTCCGACGTTAAAACTGATCATTCAAGTATTAAATTGGCATGTATCGACTGTTCACTTATATCGCATACTCGACATATGTGCTCATGCGTTCATTATGACTATTCTATTGGCTTCTGAAGTGAAAATAGATTAATTCAAGATCATTAAAAAGAGTGCTTAAAACATTTCCTCCACAAAAAGTTGGCTACGCCTTTGCCTGCTTTGTCACAGTCCAGGCACCTGGCGGTACAAATGACGTCACAATACACTACGTTGGGACCATTTTCTCCCCGTCGAAAATATCTAGTTGACGAGAATCTGATTAAGTTTATTTTTATATCTGATTATAGTATGATGACCGACTCAAGATAACGTGAAGGATAAGATTTTAAGCGATCTCACGCTACATTCATTTTGAAGGATAAAGCATTTTTCACACTATAAGGACACTCACTTTCACACTCTCGTCATGCTCACGCTCATGGGGTGCACCGAGGTATTCACACTGCGACGCCATCGCAAGAGATATGTTCTCAAGATTCTTAATATCAGAAACACTGACAACACATTATGATTTAAATTTATAGGTTCAAAATTATTGTAATTTTTAGGATGGTAAAATAAAAGTTGAAACTTACCCGTTTTGTTTAAAGTCTGTCCTATTTCCTTTCATACCTTTTTTTTTTTTTAACATCATAACTATACAATTTGTTTGCCAAGTTGTATAGTTCAGGTTTGGTTCGCACAAGTCCATTCAATCTTTCGTCCATGTTGTCCATGTTTGTTCGACGGGTTGAAAACAAACTGGAGCTTGAGACTATACTGCGCATGTCATGTTTACAGTAGCGCTCCATTCGGGCTACGGTCAAAATATTCTCGACAAGGATCGCGGTGGCACTCCCTATATTGTGAAACAACCTTAATCGTAAATGTTATTTTAGGGCTACTACAATCCAGTCGGCTCGTCCAGTGCTTTTGTGCGTAGTAAGCTAGATCAATCTGTTTGTCTGACCACACCTGTCTGATTAGTATCGTAACGAACATCGTGGTGGCTGTGCAGTGTCTGTGCGCTAAGGCTGCGTCCAGACTAGTGAGCTGAGCCGTACTCTGCTTCATAAAGTTATGTACTTTGGTGAATGACACACGCAATTAAGAGGGAAAAATTAAAATTGGTGGCTACGGCATAATTCATTTACACCTTGCAACAAATAAAGATAAATTGTACGGACGGACATTCTTGTTCTATTGTTTAAAAATGGAGATATTTACTAAAAATTCTTAATATAATACACACTAGCAGGCCCAAGAAAAAAATTTGCTATACATACGTGAAACTTTTTTGACTCGCGGTCTTAAATTTTATAATTTTATTTTTAAAGAATTAACGTCTTCATTTTTATATTAGGACCAATAAAAAATATCGATATTGGGTCCCCAAGGGTCAACACTTCGTAATAAAATTTTGACTTCCGGTTAAAATGTTCAGCATTTTAATAGTGAATGCAAATCTTATGGTTATCGCATGGCTATTAAATTTCTGATATATAAATTTTGACCAATAAAATAGGTAATTATTGACTATTGAGCCTAAAATGAGAGAGATAGATCATTGCTGTACTAGGGGAAGATCAAGAACGGGGTATGTGGGGGGGGGGATGCACCCATTCAATAAATTAACCCAATTAAATCAATGTCAAAGTCACTACTAGTTTTATTATCCCGTAGTACTATCTCACTAACCAGGTTTAATTTTTTTAATAGTTATTGGTAATATTATTCAATGATTAATGTACGGTAATTATAATATATATTTAAGACAATCCCATTAAATATTAAAGTGGTGAAAATAGGCATTAATGAAATTACCAAAATTAAAGTTGCTCACCTCTAACCTTGTAGCATAAACATTTTTTAGCTTTAAATTTATTCTATCATTCTTATTATGATTATTTCAATGATTAATAATAAATAAAGATCGTCAAAATAATGTATTTTTAATAACGTGCATTAAACCAACTCTTTGAATAACACCACACACATAACATGTTAGTATGACTTGGTGGTAAAATTTCGATTTAGTATAAGAAATGGCTATACTATAGTGTGGTGTTAAAATAAAGTTCAATTGTTTGAAATATGAATAATTCCATCGATTTTGTCTAATTGATTGAAAAGCTAAAAAAAACTATTTATTTAAAAATTATTACAATTATTAAACTTATTTCCCTCTTAATAATCATTATTTGCTTATAATAAATTTCAATACTAATGATCTAATCGCAAATATCGAGCTATATCAAGCTATAGTTTTCATTAGAGAATCATTTTCAAGTTTAGCGATATACTGAAAAATTGCTTAAGGATTTTCTTTCAAATTTTGAAGTATTTTTATGTCAGAATTTGTTGAGGTGCCCTCCCACAGCCTAGCCGACCCAATCCCGACGGGATCACACACGTCCCTCCTCGCCTCATGAGAACCCTGGATTAACCTCTGTGCTGTACAAATGTTCCCCCTAAGAGGTTAATGGAAAAACACCAACAACTTCTTGAAAGATTCACTATTTACTTACTCTGGCGTTAGAGAGCTATAGCATTTAAACTAAAGTATATCCTCACAACTAGAGCTCACAAAATTGTATTAATATATTTGCCAATATCTCAAAAACTATCGGTTTTATAAAATATATTTCAAATAAAGTATTTTTACTTTTAATAGTACTAAAATTTGACAATGATAAGTTATTTAGTATTTCGAATAATTGCTGAGGTATAGACATTTTTTTATTCTGTTAAGTACCCTAAAACTCATTTTCATAGGAAAATGAAAATATACTTTTGTTTATAATCTTAATCAATGCCTAGTTACAGATTTTAATCAAAATCGTTAAAGTCGATTTAGAGAAAATAAAATGATTCTCTTTTCAGGCTTTATATTATTATTATCATCACCGCGTCTTACTACCCGTTCGGTTTATACGCACTTACACTAATGTGTAATGGTAGGGTGATTGTGAGATGAAATGTAGGACCTACAGTTTAACGGGGGATCCGAACCACGGTGGAGGCCTGGCATTCCCCACATTCACAAGATGTGATTAGTACACGTCTTGTCAGAGATGTTCAGCCTTAATAAACTGCTCTTAATTTTAGGCTAAGATAGGTACACAGACAGACGGAGTTGAAAAACAACCTTTTAGGGTTCGAGGGGTCATGAAACGTCGACATTCATTCACAAAAATTTCAAGTTCAATTTTTTTTTTTGACAATCACAATACTTTCTCTACCTGTAAGATGGCGAGAAAGTAAAAAGACAGGGCAGACGATTGTGGTAAGCTCAGATGTACTTAATGTGAGTGGAATACAGTGGAAATAGTCTACTACACTATCCTAAACTTCAAGAAATTAGTGGTCAATACAAAAACTTAACTTGAATGTCACCTAGGGATTAAGCATCTAATTATTTTGATTTGGCCAAAAGTGCACACAAAAAAAGTTCACATTTAAGAGAATCCATGTGTGCAGGAAAGACTCGCAATAACATTTATACCTTTCTTAACTGGCGACTCTTATACCTGTCTGCAACACCTATAGCCTGATTTTGGTTGGAAGAACATTAGAGAAAATTCAAACATATTCCTTTGCGGCCAACATCGATTACATTTTACCATATTATTTGTGTTATTGTATAGGTATTGGTAATATCTATCAAAAGTGACAGCTGCATATAGCATGGCTTAATGTATGAATACATATGAGCACGCTAGTCCAACACGAGATTGACGCGTTAGACCACAACACCCCTGAAGCGGGCTGGGTCTTATCTACCCATGGTGGCAGTCTATTCTTTGTCCACCCCTCTTTACCCAGAGCCTGTTTCAAACTTATTCTAAGCGCGCAACAAGCTTTGTAAGAACAAGTATTACCATCGTTGTACAGTTCACAACGCGCGGGTAATCAAGTAACTGTAAATATGGTTTTTAATATAGTCTTTAATTTTAAAGATCTAATTAATTTTATATATTTCCTTGGCCTATTATTAAACTAATTTGCAGTTAATATTTAATATGTTGATTAAAAAAAATCAAGGTGTAGTAAAAGTGAAAACACGCAACTGCTCACCTATATTTCAAACGCGTGTGATGGAAGGTTGATTAGAAATAAATAATAATTTAAAGTTGCAAATGCCTCGGCTCGCTAGTCTGGACGCCGCTTAGCAGTCAGGGACGGTTATTTATGAGTTACTCGACCCCTGCCCCTAACATTTTGGGGGGAAGAGCGGGTTTCGAAATATATATATATAGGCCCTATATATAAGCTATATTAAAGGTATTTTGAATAGTAATTGTGGACTTGGGCTTAAATGTTTTTAAGCGAGTCACAAACATTAAGAATATAGAAAGTAGGCCAAGCCTTGGCTCAAAGATAATTGTTTTAAACATACTGTACTCTAAACACATGTTTAATAGACTCCTGCGTATAGCCCGAATGGCTGGTAAAACACGGTGCTAATAATAATAATAATATACTGCTACTTTTTCAAAAAAACTTCTAACTGGGTAAATACTTTTATCTTCTACCTAACAATTGTATTACCAAAATAATGATAATAGAAGAAATCTCCCACTCGGCGGAAAAGTATTACTGATGTGCAGTGACTTTTGTCCATCACCTTCACTACCTCATATCGGTAAAATTACCTCAATGGAACTACGCCTGAAGCGCCACCGCCTTTGCACAAAATTGACAAAACTTCGTCTTAAGACTAACATGCGAGTTTCTGGGGGCGTACATGAATTTGAGCAATATTTTCCTCAGGCTGGCAACGGCACATTGTTTTGGAGCCACAGATTTTGATCCTCATATTGCCCGATTCAACAATGATCTGTTAAAAACAGGCAGTGTAGTATATTCTGGTAGATTATATATATTTTCAGACAAAACATCGCTTAAAATTCAATAATTGAAAAAGCAATTTTGGCTTTAAAAAATGAATAGGCCTACCGCGAAAATATGAAAAGCTAAATTCTGTGGAGATTTCCCGGCGATATTTAAAAGTTATTGCAATATTGACATTATTAGCGACGATATCGGTGAGCTACAGTTTCCTATAGAGTTTTTAAACCATTTGGACGTAATCAGACTGTCCAAACACATGCTGTAACTCTAAAAAAAACTCATTTGTGTTTCTTATGCATAGCTTAAACACAGTGAAGGGTTTGATAAATGAAAGTAAAACATATGCTCAATGGCTCCATTGATTGCGAAGCGCTGACTGAGATATCTCGCGGAGAACGAGTACTTACTCTGAGAGTGAAATTATTTCCTTCAGAAAACATTTTGAGCGCGTGCAATATCCGTTGACTGTCACTTTTGCCATAATCATTAATATGAGTCAAGGTTAAACTTTTACAGAAGTTGAGATAATATTGCCTTACCCTGTCTTTGATGAACCATCTCATTCAATGCGTAGAAAAATTCTTAAATGAAGAAAAAACAGTTGATGTAGAACACATTGTGTTTCACAACAAACAACGTTAATTATAAAGAGGTTTTATACTTTATTTATCTGAAACATTAACTAATTAAAATACATCTCGTGTATACTATTATTAACTAAACTTCTTCATTAAAGTACCTAAATGATTTGACATAAAACATGTTGAATTACACCTGGTCTATATATACCAACTGTTGAATTACCCCTGGTCTATATAGACTAACTGTTTAATTACCCCTGGTCTATATAGACTAACTGTTGAATTACCCCTGGTCTATATATACTAACTGTTGAATTACCCCTGGTCTATATAGACTAGCTGTTGAATTACCCCTGGTCTATATAGACTAACTGTTGAATTACCCCTGGTCTATATATACTAACTGTTGAATTACCCCTGGTCTATATAGACTAGCTGTTGAATTACCCCTGGTCTATATAGACAAACTGTTGAAGTTTCCTTGTTTTATATATATACATATATATATATATATTTCTGGATACAAGTTAATAAGACGTGACAGGGTAGGCGGAGGTGGTGTTTGTATGTACATAACACAACTTTAATTCTAAATACATTTTACAGCGTTGTTTCAAAAATGTAACATCCGTGTGTATAAATTACGAACATGTCAAGCTCGCATTTGGAACTCTACATAAGCCACAGGATGTTCCGTGCTTGGACATTAAAATAATTGAAACGCTATTCGACCAATTTTTACCTGTTTATGATTATGTTATTTAATAGGTGATTTTAATATAAACCTGGTGCAAACAAACTTTCCCAATGAAAAATTATTAAATTCAATACTAGATATTATTTAAAAACAGATAGTCAACCAACCTGTAAGAGCTACATTAAATACGCAAACACTGATAGATCTGATGAAAAAACTCAAATAAAGTTTCTTACTTGGGCTGATATGAGCTTTAAGGGTTCACTGAGCCCAGCATCGTGTACGGTTCATACAATCCAGTTGCACCCATTTCAATCAAATCTAACAAACTAACAAACACTTTATTCCGGAACGGTTTGTATCTGATTTAAAGGTAATTTCATGGCAGCAAGTGACGAGGGCTAAACTATTGAAGAGAAGGTAAACATTTTCAATAACATATTTATTAGTATTATTGACAAACATAAACCTCAAAAAGATATTCAAAATATAAACGAAAATAACTTACCCTGGTTGACCTTAGAAATAAAACATATCATGGCTAAACGTAGCACATTAAAAGGAGTTTTTTTTAAATCAAAGCTCGAAGTTGATTATGAAAATGATAAATATTGCCAGAATCAGGGAAAATACTTGATAAGTAAAAGTAAAATGTGTTATTTACTAACCAGGCGGAAGCTCTAAGAAACTTTGGAATTATCTAAAAAAAAACTTCAATGTGATTTTTACCAATGAAACGTGCATTTCTAAATACCTTCAAAAACTTGATGACATTAATAATTATTTCCTGACAGTGTGTAATGGTAATAGTCATAATAACAAATATATGAATAAAACTATCGGTGATGGTGACATAATCAATAACAGTTCTAGGTGTAATAACGATATAAGTTTTATTTTCTCATTCAACCCTACGTGCGATGATACAAGACATAGTAAATTCCGCATATCCATACTTATGGAATCTAGCCAAGTAGTTCCTCGCCCTCAAATAAACACTCCATCTACGTATGTCCATCTCAGAACTATTAATATCTTCCAACATCGTACACAACTATCGAAAGGAATCCGGTTTTAAAATCATAGCACCACTACTGTTCTTCAGAATGTAACAAACGACCTTGACAAAGCCATGGACGGTTCAAAAATTAAGTATTCTGTTATTTTTAGGTTTTTCAAAGGTATTTGATACCGTAAATTATGATATCTTTTTTGTCCAAGCTACGTCAACGATGCATGTTCTCGGATAGTGTTATACTGTGGATCCTCAACTATTTATTTGAACGACAACAAAAGGTAAACCGTAATAGTGGATTGGTTACTTCATCCCTGAAACCAGTAACTGCTGGAGTCCCAAAACGCAGCATACTAGGTCCTCTAATATTTTCACTATACGTAACTTCAATATCTAAGTGATTTAAATCTCCCTCTTGTCATCACCACGCGGATTACACTCAACTTTACGTTTCATTTGCACCGGAAGATATTTATGAAGTAGAGTAAGGAATACACGAAGAACTAGCATTGTCAGATTGTTACAACGTAAACTGTCTGAAGCTGAATGTTAGCAAATGTGCTAGTAAGATGATAGTTAGTGAAGCTAGCTTAAAAGAATATGTGTTGTTGATACAAACATACGAATTGATAGTGTGCCGTCACCCAGGGTAAACAACTTGAATAACTTAGGAAAATCTATCCTCGGGAAAACATGTCTCATCTTGTGTACAAAAATCGTGATATTGGTTAAATCATCTCTATAAATTCAAACACATTCTACCTAATGACGTGAAATCAACCATATATGAATCATTGACCCTGTCAAACATTGACTACTACTTGGAACTTCTTCTTGGCATGAATAAAAACTTAAAACAAAACATCCACAAGATCTAAAATCCCTGTCTAAGATTTATGTTTAAC
>CABFOW010010487.1:0-10385 GCA_902141385.1 Timema californicum
CACACTCACGTATAGACTACAGCGCTTGGTGGTTGAATGTGTCACTAACAATAGATCTTCTGTAGACCAGATATGTTAATACTTAATTATTATAACCAGATCCTTCACGAACACATCCCCTCCCACTGGATTTTCATCTGTTATTACCATTATTTGTTTTGATTTCATTTTCAGTATATCATCAATAAGATAACTAAAACAATGTTAAGGTTGTCTTTAAGTATTTGTTGACAACTTTTGTCACCCATCTTTACCGCCCAGCTCTCCCTCAACCCACGATTTGATGTAAACACGAATATAAGCTCTAGGTAGCGCCTCCCTCAAGCCCCCCGTTTGATAGTATGCCGCAAGCCGCCACTGTGGGAAATCTATATAAACACGCGTGCCTATAAAGGCAATAATCCATTGATAACGTTTCAGAGGAAGAAAACTTTAAGGCTATTTTCCGTGAACTTAGTTTAAGTCAATAAATTAATAAAAAAATATGTAAAACAAAATTGAAATGAAGTGAGTGTATGTGAAAGAGAGCCCCTGAAATAGCATTTCCCCCAAGTCCTTAGCCCCTACTAGATGCCTGTATGAGCCGTGGAGGTCCAGGATGTGCCAGAACGGAGTGTACAGCTGAGTATTCCAAACAAGCACGAGGGACAGAACGCGCACACTGATTACATGACACGTCCGTCCGCCTGCAGTTAAAAGTGATCCGGTTTGAAGCGGACATCGGTCACCTTAACTTGTGGCTGGCTGTGAAGTCAAACAAAGGCTCTGTTTTACACCTCTTGGACTTCTCAGAGAGGGGGCGATAAGGGGCCAATGACATGTTCAATCCTTCAACTCGCCCTTACACACACGGCGTCAAGGGGCCAATGACATGTTCAATCCTTCAACTTGCCCTTAAACACACGGCGAAAAGGGGCCAATAACATGTTCAATCCTTCAACTTGCCTTTAAACACACGACGATAAGGGGACAATGACATGTTCAATCCTTCAACTTGCCCTTAAACACACGGCGATAAGGGGCCGATGACATGTTCAATCCTTCAACTTGCCCTTAAACACACGAAGTCAAGGAGCCAATGACATGTTCAATCCTTCAACTTGCCCTTAAACACACGGCGATAAGGGGCCAATGACATGTTCAATACTTCAACTTGCCCTTAAACACACAACGTCAAGGGGCCAATGACCTGTTCAATCCTTCAACTTGCCCTTAAACACACGGCGATAAGGGGCCAATGACATGTTCAATACTTCAACTTGCCCTTAAACACACGGCGATAAGGGGACAATGACATGTTCAATCCTTCAACTTGCCCTTAAACACACGACGTCAAGGGGCTAAAGACAGGTTCAATCCTTGAACTTTAAATATCCACGATTGACATAATTTTATTCTCAATTAGAAAGCCGAAGTAAATACCTTTTTTTAGAAAATACAGACATTTTTTTTCGCTGCCAAAATTCATAAATAAATAAAAACCTGTTTTTGTTGTCACCGCGTCTTACTACCTGTTCAGGTCTTTCGCTCATGTTCTAATTACACTAACGATTTTAGGGATTATAAAGGTTATATTTAGAAGAAGTGTACCAGCATTTGCGTGGAGGGAAAGTAGAAAACCATTTTCGGAAAAACAACCCTCGGTTCACTTGACCGATATTCGAACCTTGATCTCCCCGTCAGCACGCGAGAGTAGCGCGTTAGACCACGCAGCCACTGAAGCGGGTAAAAATGTGTTAAATAAATATATATATATACTCTTCCTCTCCCCCTCCCCTCATAATTTTCATAATGTGCGCGTATTTCCCAGGTATCGCATAATAAATGAAACTATTTCAGTGACGTTTTGTTTGTAGCTGTCTGTGGTTGTTCTTGTAACTGTCTGTGGTTGTTTGTAGCTGTCTGTGGTTGTTTGTAACTGTCTATTTGTAACTGTCTGTGGTTGTTTGTAGCTGTCTGTGGTTGTTCTTGTTACCAGAAACGTTCCATAGCCCACGGCTTCTGTCCTCGTTGGTTCCCCATAAGTGTGGCGGTGTCGTGTCTGCATAATTAGTACCATTATTTCCATAGCGGGACAAGTAAACAAGCAAACATTTCCCACGGCCCACAAATGAGGTTAAAAGGGAGGTGAGAAGCGAACGCACGCGTCTTACTGGCGGCCGAAATGGTTTATACCCAGTCTATAGACCAGCCGCACCCGCTTGGTGGTCGGTACTCGTAATATCGTCCGGCACACGCAAGCGCAGGCGCATGTCGGACCCGCTTGTCGGCAGAAGATGAACATTGTCTATCTCTTGCGTTTATGTGGCTGCGTTCAATGTAAACAGAATATTATTATTATTATTAGCACCGCGTCTTACTACCCGTTCGGGTCATATGCACTTACGCTAATGTGCAATGGTAGGGTGATTGTGAGATGAAATGGAGGACCTACAGTTTAACGTGGGATCCGAACCACACAAGTTGTCTTGTCAGCGGTGAAGGAAGGGTTTGGTAATCAGATAAATCTGTGCCGGGACCGAGGATTGAACCCCGGACCCCTGGCACAGAAGTCTGACACCTTACCCCTAGAACACCAAATTTGATAATATCATTGCTTACACACAGCATTTATATGTTAATAAGAAGACAACCACATGTACATATATTAAATAAGTTGAGTTATGACGTTAAATGAACACCGGTGTGGATTTTAAAGGTTTATTTATGATTTAAAGTTTCAAATGTGATCTCTAATTTAAACAACTAAGTTTGTCTAACACATAACTTATCTTCGTGTATGTTAACACTCTGGCTTGTGTAATGAGTGACGTCACAAGATCAACCAATCAGATGTCTTTCTCTATCTGGCGTTATCTTCTATTCTATTTGCATTGGTTGCGTTGACTTTCGTTCAGCCAATCAGAAACCAATGCCGTATTCAACTAAACCAATTAGTAACTGGGTCGGGGATAAAAGTTCATGAACATATATTATAATAAAAGGTATTTGCCTTCTAAATTATTTAATAAGAAAATAATTTAATTACTTTTACCCGCCTCGGTGGCGTAGTTGGCTAACCCGCTAGTCGTGTTGAGCTCGTCTGCCGAGGACGGGGAGATCGAGGTTCGAATCTTGGTCGGGTGAACTGGGAGTGGTTTTTCCTAAATGGTTTTCCACTCTCCTTCCAACACAAATTCGGGTGAACTTCCTTTAAATGCAACCTTACCAATTCCTAACCCAGTAGCGTAGTTAGTACTTAAGTTTATAGCCCGAATGGGTAGTAAGACGCGGTGCTAAATAAAATTAATTAATTACTTTTTTCATATACTAATTTAATTCTATTTAACTCGCGTTTGTAGACTTAAATATGACTTCTAAGGCCGGCGCCATACTGGACTGCGTATCTTCTGCGACGGATCTTACGCCGTGGGTTATCAGAATCGGTCACACTGCAGTGGAGGAAACGCCGCGTATCTTCTGCGACGGATCTTACGCCGTGGGTCGTTAGAATCGGTCACACTACAGTGGAGGATCCGCCACGTATCTTCTACGACGGATCTTACGCCGTGGGTCGTTAGAATCGGTCACACTACAGTGGAGGATCCGCCGCGTATCTTCTGCGACGTATCTTACGCCGTAGGGTCGTTAGAATCGGTCACACTACAGTGGAGGATCCGCCGCGTATCTACTGACCACAGTAAATAGGAGAGCATTCAATTCAGTCACTTGTTTGACAATGAGCTGGTGGTCACGATGAAGACATTACATATGATTTGCCTTTACGGGGGGGCGTTACAGCATGATTGAAGAAAAGGGATTCATCCATTAAGTATCAGAAGGATGTATATGGGACAATTTCATTGTTTATAGTAAGCTAAGAAGTTATGAGGACCTTTTATTTTCCATTATTATAGCATGTCTCTAAAACATTTGATAAACTCCTAATGTTAGTAAAAGGATTTATTAAAAAATAATGACACAAATCTTAGGCAAGTTTTGATCTGGCACGTAATTACGTCACCGATTCTTTGACCAACGAACGGATTAACGATCGACCGATACCGAACCGACGCTCATGTCGACGTATTGACGTTTGACAAGACTGACTTATCTACCGTATGATGTGGTACAAAATAGGGTTTTATATAGAAATATTATTATTATTATTATTATTAGCACCGCGTCTTACTACCCGTTCGGGTTATACGCACTTACGCTAATGTGTAATGGTAGGATGATTGTGAGATGAAATGGAGGACCTACAGTTTAACGTGGAATCCGAACCACGGTGGAGCCCTGGCATTCCCCACATTCACAAGATGTCTTGTCAGAGGTGAAGGAAGGGTTTGGTAATCAGATAAATCTGTGCCGGGACCGAGGATTGAACCCCGGCCGCCAGCACATAAGTCTGACACCTTACCCCTAGACCGCCAGGTCACCTATATAGAAATAAATGTATCCGCGTTCTGTCGCCGAAAATACGCGACGTTTCTTCGGTACAGTGTGACGGTAATCTAATTATTATGAAGTATTTTTGGTTAAAATTATGTTTACCGACATTAATTATTGTAGACAGAAAACTAACACTGCGCGTCCGATTGATTGTAGAGCGGTTTGTAAAGTTGTTTGTTTGTTGCGGTTCTGGGATAGGTTAACTCGTAAATCGTATCCCGATAGATTTAAAAAATCAACGTTAAACAGAACAAATAAAAAGTAAAAGTTTACCTGTAGTTAGTGTGTTACAAAATAGATTACATTCCACTGAAGTTTTGTCATTTTCATACTGACTAGTGATTGTTTCCTGGAAACTTTCTCTGCACACAGAATGGCCGTAAAAAGCTTCCCCTTTTTTTTTTGCGTACATGCCATCAAATGTCATGAAAGGTCTATAAACCCCTTATATCACCCCCTTTAACGCCATTCACAGAATTTCATGATTATTACTCTAACTTAACACGAGTTACAAACTAACTTAACACAGACCAGCATGTCTTCTAAACTTCAATCCCTAAATAATATCTGCCTATCGGATGACAGGACAAACTCGAGAATCAGGAAAAGATATATTCGTCATCCGGAAGTGAACGGAGGTCCCTTATACTCACGGTGAGCTCCGATAAACACACACACACACACACACTGTTTACTAAGCAACTCTAACCTTGCACGTCGGCACCAGGGCGATCAATTTGTACCACACATTACATCTCTTCCCACACGGATACATCTGGTTCCCAAAATACGACATGAGGGTGTCCTAGGGCAGTAGCCCCCCCCCCCTCCACCCCCCCGCCCTATCGGTAAAGTGCGGGAGGGAGAGGGGAGCATTGCCATGACAACACCCCTCCTAAACAAACCCTTATCTCCTGCTTGGTTTTAAGGGTCTCACCAGGGTCCTCTAGAGTCTAGATTATGGATCCACAATAATCCCCTTTAACTTTATTAATTTTAATATTATATAATAGTTGTTATTATAACGTAACTTAACTACCAAAAAATGTATCCTCTAAATTAGATCGATCAATGTTTTAAAAAGATAAAAAAAAGAGGTCAAAATTAGTTTAAAAAAACTAATTTTTAGCATGTTATCTGCAATTTTTAACCAATATCATCATTTTTTAAACTTCTTTTTAGATTTATAATTTTTGTAGACTGTCGAATGTATGTGTAATCCAAGAAGCCGCCAGATCAAAGAATAAAATTGATGTTTTTATTTTATTTTTTTATAAATCCATCAGGATAGTTAATGTTTTCCAACTCTAGTATAATATGTTCCTTTCTATACTCTCACGCGACCTTGAAGGAAAGGATATTAATCACATCTTGTGAATGTGTGGAATGCCAAGCCCCCGCCGTGGTTCGGATCTCACGTTAAAACTGTAGGTCCTCCATTTCATCTCACAATCACCCTACCATTACTCATTAGCGTAAGTGCGTATAAGCCGAACGGGTAGTAAGACGCGGTGCTAATAATAATAATAATAATAATAATAATAATAATAATAATAATAATAATAATAATAATAATGAAGAGAAGATTTTTGTGGACACCTTTCGGCTTTCCCTCAACAGTTACACCAGAGTACCAGCGTTTTCTAGCGGCGAGATATGGAACTATGTTTTTAAAACGCAATCAACATCATTGACTTTTGTTCATTTGCTAACGTGTTATTTGAGTGTTTGCTTTCAACGCTGTGAGACAAGGAAAGAGGGAAAATGTTGTGAGACAAGGAAAGAGGGAAAATTCTGTGAGACAAGGAGAGAAGGAAAATGTTGTGAGACAAGGAAAGAAATAAAATGTTGCGATACAAGGAAAGAGGGAAAATGTTGTGAGACAAGGAAAGAGGGAAAATGTTGTGATCTAGGGAGAAAAGGGGAAAGCTGTGAGACACAAAGCTCTGCTGAAAACAACGAAAAGCTCGCCACAGGAATGTTGTAAACTATTCTCGTCTATTTGGATCCGGGACGCTTCCCGTTGGTCCAGCAAGTCTAGCGCTGCCCGGCGTCGTGACGCTGTTGGCAAAGGAAGGGAACCAAGAACCGGTTCTCACTGGACGGTGTCTCCCGGCCAAACCAGATTTAAAAATCCCCCCCTTTAAGCCCATTCCTCAGTCCCTCGGTTACTATGGATTGCCTCTAATGACAACAAACAATCTCCGATGTCAAAATTCTCGGAATTTTCAAATCGTCTTTTCAGAATATTTATATGTCCCTCGTCTCTGTAACTTTTAAACCCAATAGACGTTTTTTTTTTAAATTGCTGTTTTTGTACGTTTTTATATTATTGCGTCTTAGTAACCGCCCGGGTTACACGGATAGGTACTAATTACGATAAAATGCTAGGGATAAGGAAGGTTGGATTTTGAGTAAGTGTACCCACATCTGCGTAGAGGGCGAGTGGTAACCTATTTAGGAAAAATAACTCTCAGCCCTCAGTACATCCGACCGGGGATTCCCCCGATCTTCCCATAACCGGCAGTATAATCGATTGCGAAATCACAGAAGCTGGTCAAAATTGCGTTTTTACATTATGCTAATATCTATAAGTGAACAAAAAAAGAATTTTTAAATATATATATATATATATATATATATATATATATATATATATAATTTTATGTGAAACCCAAAGTGAAAACCTGTTCATGCGATCAAGATTCGAACTCTCCGTCAACGGTCGTGCAAACTAAACGCGAGTATGACGCCCTAGACTATTCGGTCGCATCTGCTGGTGGCATCCATCGGCGTCTCTCTCTAATAGTAACGCCGTAGAAATGACGGAACTGTTTGGTAGTAAGTAATCTTCAGGATTTATCAGATTATGTGATGTGCTAAGACAAGTTAAAATTCATCCGTGTTTAGAAAGTGCTCGGTTTGAGACGTGCGAGTGATCCCCCCTCCAACCCCCTGCCTCGTCAGTTACCATGCGCGGCCATCGATCTCGGCCCTACACACACGAACCAAGTGAGCCGTACGATGTGCGCATGCGCCTCGCCTTACTGAAGTGGCGCGTCATAACTAGGGCTGTGGTATCGAAAGAAAAGTATCGATACTGTACTCATTAAAAGTATCGATACTGTACTAGTAGCGGAAGGACAAGTATCGGTATCGAAATTTTAATCTGGAAAAATGTTTTTTTTTTATCTAGTATTAATAATCTCTTACCCACTTCGGTGTCCACGTGGTCTAACGCGCTAATCTCATGTTGTACTAGACTGCTGAAAGACAGGGAGCTCGAGGTTCGATCTCGGTCGGGTGCATTGAGGGTGGTTTTTCCCTATATGGCTTTCCACTCTCTCACCTCGCAAATGTGTGTGCATTTCATCTAAATTAAGCCCTACTAATCCCTAACCCATTAGTGTAACTAGTACAGATAGTAGGACGTTATGTTTAAAAAAAACTCAATTCTTTCAGCAACATTTTATTTTCATTTTTATTCAAACACTTTAAAATAAATTTTACAAGATGCTGTTTCGGTATCTAACTTTTTACGTACCACGTTAAGTACCCATTCGGGTTGTAAGCTTAAGCACTAATTACGCTAATGGGTTTGAAATTGGGAAGACTGACTATAGAGAAAGTTAACCCGAATTTGCGTGGAGGGAGAGTGGAAAACCATTTAGTGGAAAACCAACCTCAGTTCACCCGACCGAGTTTTGAACCTCGATCTCCCCGTCCTCGGCAGTCTAGCTCAACACGAAACTAGCGCATTAGCTAACTACACCACCTAGGCTAGTTCCAACTTCTTAAAAAAACTTTCATAATTTACTTTTGGTAGGTGCCATTTTTTTTTAACTACAGTAGCCCCGTGACTTCTTTGGTGCTGACTGACAGCTCACAGCTGACAGCTGACGTCTTTGAAAAGTTACCAGACCAAATTATGTATCACTACGCCAAACCGTATAATCTGAAAAAACATGTGTTTAGCAGCTGTAACTTCTGACAGTCAACATCTAGGTATGTACCTAAATGTTGACTGTCAGAACTCAGCTGTGAGCTGTCAGTCAGCACCAAAGAAGCCACGGGGCTACTGTATATACCTAAATGTTGACTGTCAGAAGTCAGCTGTGAGCTGTCAGTCAGCACCAAAGAAGCCATGGGGCTACTGTATGTACCTAAATGTTGACTGTCAGAAGTCAGCTGTGAGCTGTGAGCTGTCAGTCAGCACCAAAGAGCTTACTGTACATTCGTCATTTATGTACTCTATAAAGATATATTATTAGCTATTGACAAACAATAAAAGAATGGACGCCATGCCCTGCTTCGTCTGCTTGGAGCACCTTTTGTAAACTGAGTTTATTGTGATCCTACAAAATCTTCTTTTGTTTAGTTTGTGATGACCTTGTTCATTAATAAAGGAAGGGGTGTTAAGAATATTGGTCTCTCTCTACTTGTTTGACAACCAACAAGGCGGTTGGTTGTATTGATGAACAATGCTGAAAGAACAGCTATCAATTACGATAATCTAAGAGAGATTGAATGCTAGAGTTGTTTCTTGCTTGTCGGCCAGAAAATGAGGGAGGATTGAAATGGTGTGATTTGTTCTTTCTCCACAGTCCACCCTGTTAAACATTTGATACAAACATGAGTGGAGATCACAAAACAGTTGTTTCTATCGATAACAATCCGATACCGGAGTATGAGTACTAATAACAGTAAAAGTATCGATATTAGTAAAGTATCGATACTTTCTTCACATCCCTAGTCATAACCTAGCGCACGGCAGGAATTGTTGTGGCTTTAGATACGGTTGAAGGCAACCCTGTCACAAACACGAGTAGACCGTAAAAATTTGACGAATTTTTGAGTTTGCCAGCTATCAAGGTAAAATAAACTTTCCCCTGGCGGCGTGTGCTGGTTGTAATTTGTTATTTCCTGTATCTCAATGAAAGCTTTCCCGCCTTCTAAATAAGTCATTGACGCAACAATGCCATCCAATACTCCCCTCCACTCCTTTTACCATAACACTTCATTTTATCTCTGCCTTCATACAAAAGGATTGTGACATTTCGCATAGAATTGTAATAAATTTTCAGTTTGATAAATTTTCCATCATTTCCGTCTTTGCCAAATGTAACTGAGTACCTAAGTCAGAGTGTACATATTTTAAATAAACTTGTTCGAAATTTGTGTGTCGTTTTAAATGTTCGCGTGAGCAACTTAATTTCTCAATTGTTCTCACGGTGTGGCGAATTACACTTCTAATTCTCTCACGTTGTGGCGAATTACACTTCTCATTCGCCACACCCGTGGCTACGTTGACAAAATATGCCACCCACCTCTGGTATAAGGCGTGACTCTCGCAGTAGACTGGAATGGAAGATAGGGGTTCGAATCTCGGTCGGGTCTACTGTGGGTGGTTTTTTTACTCAATGGTTTTTCACTCTCTCTCAGTGGAAATGTGGCTACACTTCCTCTAACTTTAAGCTTCCTAATTGCTAAAAACCAATGGCGTAATTAGTACATAGGCGTACGGGTAGTAAGACGCGGTGCTAAAAAGGAAAAGAAAATAACATTTTAATTAACGTTTTAAAGTCCACACAATCATTCTAAATAGCCATTTATAAAAGTAGTTCAATGTTTAATCTTAGTTTTCATTGGATGGGGAGTTTTAATTAATTGATTCCGGGTATGATAAAATCAAACTTGAAAATAAAACTCGGGCTGTTAAGGTGGGGTGGAGGAGGACGCGAAAAAAGCACAGTGTTTTTACAGTTTTTAATGGCAAAACATTTTTTTGGACAAAATAAATAAAATATTGTTCAAGTACAAACATAGAGTTTAATTTTCTTCCCATGATGACCTCTTTTTCTCGTGTCTCCTTAAGTTAAATCCTGAAATAAGTGTTAAAATCGGACGGACCGCCTCCTAGTAGCTATCATAGCCGCGGCAAGCGCTGAGAA
>CABFOW010010488.1:0-10382 GCA_902141385.1 Timema californicum
ACATACATTCATTACATACACACATACATTCATTACATACACACATACATACATTACATACACACATACATACATTACATACACACATACATACATTACATACACACATACATACATTACATACATACACTACATACATACACTACATACATTCATTACATACACTACATACATTACATACATACCAAACATACATTACATACATACCAAACATACATTACATACATACCAAACATACATTCATTAATGAAACAAATAGCCGAAACTATTTGTTAATGCATTTTAGGAGGATTACACCTCTTAGATATCATATTCTGAAAATTGAAAAATGACACCTGGACACGGGACCCGGGTTCGATTCCCGTGTCCAGGTGTCATTTTTCAATTTTCAGAATATACATTCATTACATACACTACATACATTCATTACATACACTACATACATTACATACATACACTACATACATTACATAGATACACTACATACATTCATTACATACACACATACATACATTACATACATACATTCATTACATACATACATTCATTACATACACTACATACATTACATACATACCAAACATACATTCATTACATACACTACATACATTCATTACATACACTACATACTTTACATACATACCATACATATATACATACATACATACATACACAAGAAAAACTCTTACATTTATCAATTATGTGCTGTATATCTAGGTAGTATTGAGGTAAAGTGATCGCCTCTGGACCCGATATTCGTGGGTTCAAACATAGCCGGGGTCGTTGGGTTTTTTCTTGAGCGGTAAAAATCCATAGCACAACTTCCTTCAAAGAGGAAGTAAAGCCGTCGGTCCCTTGTCGATTGTGGCATGTACAATACCTTTACCAGTAAAATAATTGGTAAGCTCTATCGCTCTGGTTCATAGAAATTCTCATGTTCTGATATATTAACTCAGTTCAGAACGTGCACGTTAAATTCTTTGAATAAACAAATAAAATATATTTTTTTGTTTTTTATATTTATCCTACGTGTTTGTTCTTCATTATTTTCTGGAGAAAATAAACTTACAGTATTTTATGTTTAGTTATGGTATGAGTAATATATAAACCTAGCCTGTATAATACGTGGTTAAATGTTGTAAACGTATTTGTGAAGAATAGACACGAGTTTTAAGAATAAAATACTATGAGTGACTCGATGTATGGATGTTGTTGAGGCGAAGGTAATATGAGAGGATAAGGAAGTATGCGAGGATAAGGAAATATGAGAGGATAAGGAAGTATGCGAGAATAAGGAAATATGAGAGGATAAGGAAATATGAGAAGATAAGGAAATATGAGAAGATAAGGAAATATGAGAGGATAAGGAAATATGCAAGGATAAGGAAATATGAGAGGATAAGGAAATATGGGAGGATAAGGAAGTATGAGAGGATAAGGAAATATGAGAGGATAAGGAAGTATAAGAGGATAAGGAAGTATGCGAGGATAAGGAAGTATGCGAGGATAAGGAAGTATGAGAGGATAAGGAAATATGAGAGGATAAGGAAGTATGAGAGGATAAGGAAATATGCGAGGATAAGGAAGTATGAGAGGATAAGGAAATATGAGAGGATAAGGAAGTATGAGAGGATAAGGAAATATGCTAGGATAAGGAAGTATGAGAGTATAAGGAAATATGAGAGGATAAGGAAGTATGCGAGGATAAGGAAGTATGAGAGGATAAGGAAACATGAGAGGATAAGGAAATATGCGAGGATAAGGAAGTATGAGAGGAGAAGGAAATATTCAAGGATAAGGAAGTATGAGAGGATAAGGAAATATGAGATGATAAAGAAGAATGAGAGGATAAGGAAGTATGAGAGGATAAGGAAATATGAGAGGATAAGGAAGTATGAGAAGATAAGGAAGTATGCGAGGATAAGGAAGTATGAGAGGATAAGGAAATATGAGAGGATAAGGAAGTATGCGAGGATAAGGAAGTATGAGAGGATAAGGAAATATGAGAGGATAAGGAAGTATGAGAGGATAAGGAAAGTATGCGAGGATAAGGAAGTATGAGAGGATAAGGAAGTATGAGATGATAAGGAATTATGCAAGGATAAGGAAAGGTGGAGAAAGGAAGTGAGGATGGATTTAGTACGGGGCTGTTGATTTATTGAACTACATGCACAGTTCCTTGCCTACCCCGTAAGGGGACGGCGTGATTAGGGATGTACAGCATGTGTATATATATATATATGTGTATATATATATATATATATTGCTTGGAACCATAACTAGTATATGAATCAATATGTTTATCTAGGTATTATATTCGTCCGACAATTCTACTACATAGCCTACTATTCTAATATGTGTGTATTGCTTATAGCTTTAACGAATTGATATAAGTTTGTGTATATATATATATATATATATGTACACGTACATACTAAATTATATTCATCCTACTTAGCACTTTACAAATACTAATGTGCCTTCTGCTCATAAAGGTTGGATACCCCTGTTCTTAACTAACATAAAGTTTCAAACAATGTGTTGTGTATGGTGAATTCACAAGCTAGATTTTGAAAATATAGCACTTAAAGTATAAAATAAATCAAAAGTCCTATTTCCTGAAAAGTAAATACCACTCACTTGTGAATCATAGCTTGCCTTCCACAAATTTGATTAAAAAAAAAAATTCAACATCCATAAACCAAAGTATACGTAGAATACATATAATTTAATTATGAATGAGAAAATTGAATATATTTAATTATTGATAGAGGAGATTATGCGTATACATTAATTTGAAGTAGAAAATCTTCATTTCAAACTTTATATGGATTGTGCATTAATATATTTAGTCTTATAGTAAAAATTAAATGCAATGGACAAGTGGTTTCATGTATCACCTTTTCAATAGATTGGCTTTTCAATGGCAGGAAAATATGGGTTAGAATCCCTGTCGAGTGTACTGAGGGTAGATTATTCTGTGCGTCTTTCCAATTTCCCTCCACGCAAATACGGGTACATTCCTCTTAAATCCAACCTTTCTTTAGACCCAAAACATTAGAGAAATTAGTAAACATGCGTATAAATCAAATGGTTAGTAAGACTTGATAGTAATAATAAAACAAAACATCACACATAAAATTTCACAATTTAAAATAATGGCACGGTCTAATCCCAAATACTTTCTCCTGCTTTTATCTTAAAATAGATATTTAATAAAAACTCAGAAGATCTATGAAACGAAATAATAGGGATATATATATATATACATTGTTGTAGAAATAATATATATATATATATTGATGTAGAAATAATATATATATATTGTTGTAGAAATAATATATATTGTTGTAGAAATAATATATATATATATATATTGTTGTAGAAATAAATATATATATTGTTCTAGAAATAATGTATATATTAATGTAGAAATAATATATATATTGTTGTAGAAATAATGTATATATTAATGTAAAAATAATGTATATATTGTTGTAGAAATAATGTATATATATTGTTGTAGAGATAATATAGATTGTTGTAGAAATAATATATATATATATATTGTTGTAGAAATTATATATATATTGTTGTAGAAATAATATATATATTGTTGTAGAAATAATATATATATATTGTTGTAGAAATAATATATATATTGTTGTAGAAATAATATATATATTGTTGTAGAAATAATATATATATATATATTGTTGTAGAAATAATATATATATTGTTCTAGAAATAATGTATATATTAATGTAGAAATAATATATATTGTTGTAGAAATAATGTATATATTAATGTAGAAATAATGTATATATTGTTGTAGAAATAATGTATATATATTGTTCTAGAAATAATATATATATATTGTTCTAGAAATAATATATATTGTTCTAGAAATAATATATATATTGTTCTAGAAATAATATATATATTGTTGTTGAAATAATATATATTGTTGTAGAAATAATGTATATATTGTTGTAGAAATAATATATATATATATTATTGTAGAAATAATATATATATATATATTATTGTAGAAATAATATATATATATATTATTGTAGAAATAATATATATGTATATATATATATTATTGTAGAAATAATATATATATATATTATTGTAGAAATAATATATATATGTATATATATATATTATTGTAGAAATAATATATATATGTATATATATATATTGTTGTAGAAATAATATATCAAAGATCATAAATGAAATAATATACACTGTCACTAACTCTCTTGCATTAGGAAACAGAAACACTATTACAGAAAAATTGAGAACAGAAAAATATACCTGTCCACCAAAGAATAAAAAATAATAATAATAATAATAATAAACAGTATATATTTAGATGTGCTTATGGCTAAGAAACTATTAGTTATATAAAAATATATTTCAAATAAATTATTTGTATCTTTAATAGTACTACAACTTTACAATGATAGGTTAATTAATATCTCAAATAATTGTGGAGAGAAGATGAAAATTTGAAAATTTCCCCTGTGTAAACTACCCTAAAAGTCATTTTCGTGAGAAAACAAAAATTGACATCTTGTTTATAATAATGAAAAACAATGTCTAGATATAAAATATAATCAAAACCGTTAGAGCAAATTTTGAGAAAATCGATTCGGTCAGCATTGCGAAAACTACTTTTTGTATTTCATGTAGTCTTGAAACGTTGACATTTATCATTATTATTAGCACCGCGTCTTACTACCCGTCCGGGTTATACACACTTACGCTAATGTGTAATGGTAGGGTGATTGTGAGATGAAATGGAGGACCTACAGTTTAACGTGAGATCCGAACCACGGTGGAGGTCTGGCATCCCCCGCGTTCCCAAGACGTCTTGTCAGAAATGAAGGAAGGGTTTGGAGATCAGATAAATCTGTGCCGGGACCAAGGATTGAACCCCGGGCCACCAACACAGAAGTCCGACACCTTACCCCTAGAACATTTGACATTTATCAAAATATCGAGTTCAATTTCTTGACGATCACAATACTTTCTCTACAAGGTGTCGAGAGAAAGTATTGATATGTTTCTCATGTGCATCTAAAAACTTGATTTTTGTTGAAGTGAGAATATCAAGTAATCACACACAGTCATGTAGCACCCATCCATATTGTATTACCTTAAGATTAAAAACACGATAAGCCTCTTACGAAGGAAAAGCTTAAGTTGGCCTGACCTTCGTCACTAAAGCTCTTCCCCAAGTTCCACTTAACGGAGCTTGCAGAGTTGGCAAGTAGCATCAGGTTGGATTAACGGAGTCGGACCACTCACAGAAGATTCAATATTTTAGTACACTGACTTGATTTTAAGATAAAAAAAAATATGTATTGATTAATTTAAAATATTAACCCTCTTAGATGGTCGAAGGGTGAAAGCCTGTAAGGCAGTGGTTCTCAACATAAGGCCCACGAAAGATATCAGTCTGGCCCGAGGTAGATAATTTAACTAAAAATATGTAATAATAACCCAACAACGCTGTTTTACTAAATAGGTTTGACAACTTAGTTTTAGGCGTGACGGGAGAATATATATTAAAATTTATGAATATTTGTTTTTATTCAGCACCGCATTTTTCTACCTGTTCGGGTTATACGCTTAAGTACTAAATACGCTAATGGATTAGGAATGGGGAAAGTTGAATTTAGAGGATGTGAACCCGTATTTGCGTAGAGGGAGAGTGGAAAATACCACTCCCCAGTTCACCTAACCGAGATTCGAACCTCTATCTCCCCGTCCTTGGCAGTCGAGATCAACGTGACTAGCGCGTTAGCCAAATACACCACCGAGGCGGGTTTTATGAATCTTAAAATAAAAATCATATTTATAATATTATGAGGTACTTTGTTGTCGTTTTGAATATATATAAATTTAATAAATTATGTTTTCATATCCTCTAATGTAGGTTACCTGATGGTCTAGGGGTAAGGTGTCGGACATCTGTGCAGGGGTCCGGGGTTCAATCCTTGGTCCCGGCACAGATTTATCTGATTACCAAACCCTTCCTTCACCTCTGACAAGACATCTTGTGAATGTGGGGAATGCCAGGCCTCCACCGTGGTTCGGATTCCACGTTAAACTGTAGGTCCTCCATTTCATCTCACAATCACCCTACCATTACACATTAGCGTAAGTGCGTATAACCCGAACGGGTCGTAAGATGCGGTGTTAATAATAATAATAATTTCTTTTTAACCCTGCATCTTATTTAATACCTGTTTGAGTTGTAAGCTTAGTGGTTACTGTCATATGTTCGGGATGAAGAAGATTGAAATTAGAGGAAATGCACATACCTTTGCGTAAATTTGGAGTGTGAAATCATTTAGTAACCCCGCTCCCCCAAATATCCCCCTGACCGGGGTTAAAACTCCAATCCCCTCGTCATCGGCAGACCAATCTCTTACCAACGTTACCAGAGGTCGCTCAATTAACTCACTTCTCACCAAGGGCCACCATTATATTCGGTTTCATGAACTAGGATAGAGGATATTATAATTAGCACCACGTCTTACTACCCGTTCGAGTTATACGCACTTACTCTATTGTGTAATGGTAGGGTGATTGTGAGATGAAATGGAGGACCTACAGTTTAACGTGGGATCCGAACCACGGTGGAGGCCTGGCACTCCTCACATTCACAAGATGTCTTGTCAGAGGTGAAGGAAGGGTTTGGTAATCAGATAAATCTGTGCCGGGACCGAGGATTGAACCCCGGACCCTTGCACAGAAGTCCGACACCTTACCCATGGACCATCAGGTCACCTTCATGAGCATAGAGGTATTAGATGATAAACCTTTTTAAATGAAGAGAAAAAAATTTCATTAAATTCCAGGACACTCTTGACAGATATTCAACAACTGTTTCTGTTGATAAAATAATAGTTTTATTATGCTGAAAAATAATTTTGCTATCAAAACTGAAAAAAAAAATACTGCTCTTAGCACACAAAGCTCTACACTCCGGTTTAAGGTTAATATTTATTTTGTGAATATTTCTTCAATACACAAACATAGTAATTATTATTATTTTACACGCATCGCAAATTCAACAGTTCTTGCTTGAATATATATAATAGGCATCGCCGGACATTACCTATACTGTATATTTTTAATTTACAATGTTTCTATTCAAATTACAATACGCTCGTAAAAAATATTAAACAATTGTGAAGGCTTCTTTGAATATAAAACTAAACCAAACGTTTTCACTGGAGAAATTGCTTATTTATTTATGGCAACAAAAGTTTTTTTTTTTGTTGTAAAACTTACAAAATACTGAAATTTTCTCACGTTCTTTTACCATTTACTTTAATTTAAATTGTTAAGACTTTTTTTTTTGTCAAGCGTGCTATTAAAACTATAAATAAAATATAAACAATTTTTATATTTTAATTCAATTGATGTTGGTGAACTATTTAAACGCATTTAAAGTTATTACTTTAAAAATCTTAAACCAATTTGATCGTTTTTTTTTGCCCTTCATTTAATATCAACAGGATGAAATGATAAATTCAACTTTTTACCTTTGTTCCTCTTCCTACTTTATTCTCTCTCTCTCTCTTTCACTATCCATTGGTCAATGCACGATGGCACTTTCTAGTTGAACCATATGTCAACTGTCATCTGTTATAACAGAGGGAACCTTACAAAGGTTCAGATAGCGCTTAATCCTTTGATGCGAGAAAGCGACAAAAAAAAACAACATAAAATGGTGAGCTATAAATAAAACCAAACTAAATTAACAAATATATAAAAAAATCCACTTGAAGTGAGTGTCTGGAAGTGAGGGGAAGTTCGTTGCCATGGAGATGTGAGTGAGAAGAATTGTTTTACTCTTGTAGGGCGTTGTATAGAGATGGGAAATTTCTCTTAGTACACCTCCCTGGCCGCTAGGGGCATGACCAGCCATGGAGTAACATTTTCCCCTTTCTTTCTTTTTTTTTTAAAGCACTATGTCTTTTTTAACCATTTGGGTTATACATTTATGTACCAATTACGTTAAAGGTTTGTGAATGAAGAAGGTTTAACTTTAGAGGAATTGTACCCACACTTGCGAGCAGAGAGAGGGAGAGAGAGAAAGTGGAAGGGGAACAATTTCAAGAAAACTTCCCTCAGTACACTAAACCAAGATCAAACCACGTTCTCTCCGTCATCGGCAGTTTAATCTATTTGGAGAATAGCACCTTAGGATAAGGAATAACTAAATCAACGATTGTTCACTTTTCGGGTTTAAATGTTCATTATTATTATTATTATATTACTACTATTATTATTACTATTATTTACTAAGCGACTTCCATGGTAATTTTACTTTGTTATTCTTCTACGCCTTTAAAAAAAAAAATCTACTTTTCAAATCAAGCGCAGGCTGTTATTTAATATCCCTCAGTCATTGTAAAAGA
The DNA here is from genome assembly GCA_902141385.1 of Timema californicum. Lineage (NCBI taxonomy): Eukaryota > Metazoa > Arthropoda > Insecta > Phasmatodea > Timematidae > Timema > Timema californicum. The sequence goes on from CABFOW010010488.1 coordinate 8,448, forward strand.
AATTATGACGATGATAATATTTCCTAAGCTAAAATAAAGTCTAGAGAATCTAGTGAGAATTTTCTAAACCTTATATTGTGTCAAAAATGCCTACTAAATGGTTTAACCCACAATTGTACAGTAGCCCCATGGCTCCTTTGGTGCTGACTGGCAGCTCACAACTGACTTCTGACAGTCAACATTTAGGTATATACAGTAGCCCCGTGGCTTCTTTGGTGCTGACTGACAGCTCACAGCTGACTTCTGACAGTCAACANGTGCTGACTGACAGCTCACAGCTGACTTCTGACAGTCAACATTTAGGTATATACCTAAATTTTGACTGTCAGAAGTGACAACTGCTAAACACGTGTTTTTGCAGATCATATGGTTCAGCATAGGAATACATAATTTGGTCTGGTAACTTTTCAAAGCTGTTGGTCAGCACCAAAGAAGCCATGGGGCTACTGTACGTATGGCCATATAGCCATAGTAAGAACCTATAAGACGTTCCATTCTTAAATATGGCAATATAAGCTTCTATAGAAACTTACCATCTCTTTCTAGCCAACTGGTTTCCCCAATAGCTCTGTTCCTTTTCTATCTAATGGAGTTGCCTTTCTGTAGCTTAAAAGATGGGCATTGGTCTTTACATGAAACAAGTATGCATCTAGTGAAAGGAAATATATTTAAAAAAAATTAAAACACTTTTTTTTATTAAATATGAATATCAGCATTGTGTCTCATTTCTTTTCCCAAATAAATTACGTCATACATCTCATTACAATTATATGGGGACGTTTATAATTTTATGGAGGCTATAGGAATAATCAATAATAACGCATGCAAAGTTTGAAACGGATATATTTTACACGGGATTTAAAAAAAATCCTACGAAAATTGGACTGCAAGCTAATCTAGTCATTCAGTAAAAAAACATATCCCTTTAGGGCCATAAACAAAAAAAACGTTCCGTTATTAGGTTTATAATAATAATAATAATAATATTTAGCACCACGTCTTACTACCCGTTCGGGTTATACGCTTTAAGTACTAATTACTCTAAGGATTAGGAATTGGGAAGGTTGAATTAGAGGAGGTGAACCCGCATTTGCGTGGAGGGAGAGTGGAAAACCATTTAGGGAAAAAACCGCCCCAGTTCACCCGACCGAGATTTGAACCTCGATCTCCCCCGTCCTCGGCAGTCGAGCTTCAACACGACAAGCGCGTTAGCCAACTACACCACATTAGGTTTATAAAGAAGAACATTTGCATGATTGGCCAAAGGGGAAAACACAGCGATAGAAGCGAATATATCGCAGTTACAGATTGAACAAGCTCTGCTTACCTAAGCAATGATACACTAAAATCCCTGTTAAAAAAAAGGTAGGTGTATCTGTATTCCTTCTTTATTCCATCCAGCCCGCTTCGGTGGTCACATGGTCTAAGGCATTACCCTTGCAATATACTAGACTTCCGATGAAGGGAAGATTGGGGTTCGAATCCCAGTCCAGTATACTGAGAGTTCCCCCCAACCCCAAAACGGCTTCCCAATCTCTCGCTCCACGCAAATTTAGGTACACTTCCTCTAAATCCAATCTTACTCATTCTTAACCCATTAGCGTAATTAGTACATAGGCGTATAATCGAGACGTACGGTAAGACGTGGTGATAAATAATAAATAAATATTCGATCCGAGTAAAATTTATCAACTCTTCTACACTATGATCCGATACCTTAACTCAGTCAGTAGTTTGTCTGTCCACTGAGTTAAGGGTCAATAGTTCGATTCCCGGCACGGCTGAAAGATTTATCATTGGTGAAATTAGAGTTTTCCCCCTTTCACAGTGATGAATTGATGGCTGGGGGCTGGATGTAGTGTCTCTGCTAGATTTAAGTTAGTTTAAAAGTCATGTTCTGATATAATCAGTATGTTCAGAAAGTGCAAATAAATT
>CABFOW010010489.1:0-10382 GCA_902141385.1 Timema californicum
AGGGTTTGATAATCAGATAAATCTGTGCCGGGACCTGGGATTGAACCCCGGCCGCCAGCACAGAAGTCTGACACCTTACCCCCCCTAGACCACCAGGTCACCAAGATATGTTTTAATTGGTTGAACAAAATAATATGTTCAACTAGCAACACACTTGGGATAATATCATTTTAAGGCACCTAAACTGTATAGTTAGGCTCTAGAAATAATACTTTGTCAAGAAAGCAAATGAAATAACGAAAGTTCTTATCTTTTATCTTTAACTAAAGAAAGCAACAAATCAGTTCCGCAGCTGGCTCGCCACTAAGTTGATGCTTGGTCTCCTCTTCCTCCTCTTTCTATTCCTTCTACACAAACTCTCTTTGTTTTATTTCAATCTGATAGCTTATACAGCATTGTTGTAAATAATCACATTGTTGCATTAGTGTTTTCCTCTATCATGTCTTTTATTACTCCTTTCTTAACTATATTAAAATTAAAAAATGTTTCTCTGGATCCTGAATAATCAATATATATGAATTACTGGTTTAATCAGAAAACATACATAATATCTTTAATTAAACCACTAGAAACCCCAATATAACCCAACTGGATTTGTGTTTTAAAAGAAATAATCCGGGTGTTTTTCAAACCTGCCTCGACCTCTCCCCCACGTAATTGATGTTTGTAAACATATTTATCCCTTTCTTTTCTCTTAATATTTCCGGAAGATTTCAATTAAATATCAAAACTATTCGCCGACATATCAACCAAAACGTAATAAAACCATATAAGTGGATTAGGGTTAAGGTGTCAATCAATCTATTTTTTTAAATATATTCTTAATATTAGATACAATATTTATACTTTATTTCTTTATTTATAAAAAAATATTTGCTTATTATATTTAAATAATTAATTTTTAAATACTAAATTTATTTTTTGTTGAAATGCGCCCCCTACTCGACAGCCAAAGTTGGCCTAAGACCGTTCGGCAACCGGAGCAGGTATTAGTGTGATTAGGACGCGTACAGTCTTGGACGGGAAGTGGTCGACCTCTTGATTCTTGCGACTGAGTGTACCTTATCGCCGGGTGACAACATGACCACGCCACCCCCTCCTCCTTCACACACATAGGAGAGACTCTAGTGACACTCTCTTTTTTTTATTGTAATGAGCTTAGAGCGTCGGTTTCCTTTGGCGTCGCGGTGGCGCTTCCCTACTACGCGCTCGCCTGAACGTCGGCGAGCGTAACTTGTTTTACTGCGTAGTTTTGTTTTTATGTATTCTTGTGAGTGGATAAAGGTGAAAGGGAGGTCATCTCGTGGCGAGTCCGGTGTGTCGAGCTTAAGGGGGATGGTGAGTGCCTGTCTCAAAACATATTATTTGACAAGTTTTATTTTATATATTTTTAATACCGTGTCTTACTACCCGTTCGGGCTATACGCTTGTGTACTAGTTACGCTGATGGTTTTAAGGAACAAGACGTTTATATTTTAGGAAATGTACCCGCATTTGCGTATAAAGTAAATTATAAAAATAATATCCTCAGTACACCCGACTAAGATTCGAATCCCAATCTTCCGGTCATCGGCAGTCTAGTCTACTGTGAGAGTAGCGTCTTAGACTGTGCGGCCACCACGCGTATGAGAAAATTATTAATTTATTTCACGTGCCGCGTCTGACCCCCTTTCCGTGCTGTTTGCATATTTACGTTGATGGAGGTTTAGGGATGAGGGACGTATAACTCATTCGGGGGATCTATTATCATGATAAGGTGTTCTGTCTTACGACAGGTCCATTCCTTTTGTCATTGAACTCAGGCGCCCTGTTCTCTGCCTCCTCCTTGAGATCCTAGAATCCTCTTCATTCCTTCAAGTCATCCAATATTTGAATCCTCCTCCTTCCTGAGCTCCTCTTTCCCTCAACCTTTCCTTCAATGACGTCGTTCAGAAGACAGTTCCTCCTAAGGATGTGTCCTATCTAGTTTGGTTTGTACCGAAGAATCACATCCAAAATGGTTCTCTTCTCTCCCATTCTTCTTAGGACTTGTTCATTTGTCACCCTGTCTGCCCACCTGGTCTTCTCAAGTCTTTCTCTCAGTCATAAAAAGTTATTAAAAATCCAATAAATTTGTCTAAACTAATTTCATTGTGCAGGTAAGAGTAGTTTTTTTATATACTTATCCTTAAAATTCAGTTTAAATTTTATATTTGAGACACTCGAATCCTAAAACCCCACATTAATCAAGAGATTCGAGATTCGTAATAATCTAAAAAATAGTATCGCGAATAAAATAATGATGGCAGAGATTTCAAATAACAATTCTAAGCAAATGGTTACATAATTATATTGACTTCTGTGGCTGAGAAAATAAAATCACAAAACAAAATTGTATTGATATAATTACTTTATTAAAAATGTGTTCTTTATGTTATTTATGATGTTATAGATATGACAAACAAAATATCATTTGTCAGTGGAACCAAGACTTGATCAGGGTTTTTTTTAGTTAAATGTTAAATATTTTCCACGTAAACTAAAATAATCGTACGTTTTTAAAGATTCGAAAGAAAATTTAAGATTATGATTCGAAAACTATAGGATTCACCCCATATGTATAATAAATTTACAACTACTTCCCAATGAGGACAAATTTCGAAAATGATAAAATCATAGAAATCAGAAAATATGAAATTTTAAAGAAAATCCCAATTTAAAGCGATGGGTTGATAAAAAAAATTTCATTACTTTTTGGTTATGAGTAATTATGCATGTAGGTTGAAATATAGTAGACTATTGATTATCCGGGGTAGCATTGATTGAGTTTCAGATTAACCAGGGCGGTAATTTTTAATTATTTAATAAAATTTCAATCAAGAGCCCGCCCTACACGCTCCGATATAATTGTTTGGCGGTGTACAGGCCGGTAAAATAAAAACGTGTCGACGAAATATTTAACATGAAATGAAAACATTATTTTGCATTTGGTTGTACGTACATAAGATTTTTTTTTCCATTCATTCAACGTATTTAACATGGACATTCTAAACCAACTGATTATATGAGCACATAACTTATAAACTAACTTAAATCTATACCAGACACAACATCCAGCCCCCAGGCTGTTGTTAATTCATCACTGTGAAACGGGAAACCCACATTTCATCAATGGTCAATTTTTCGGCCGTGTCAGGGATTGAACCAGGGTCACTTAACTCGGTAGACACACACACACAAACGCTACCGACTGAGCTAAAGTGTTGGACTACGGTACATAACAACAAAAACTGGGGGTCCGGGGTTCAATCCTCGGTCCCGGCACAGATTTATCTGATTACCAAACCTTTCCTTCACCTCTGACAAGACATCTTGTGAATGTGAGGAGTGCCAGGCCTCCATCGTGGTTCGGATTCCACGTTAAACTGTAGCTCCTCCATTTCATCTCACAATCACCCTACCATTACACATTAGCGTAAGTGCGTACAACCTGGATGGGTAGTAAGACGCGGTTGTAATATATATATAGACTATATGTTATTTGAGCGTACTTATTCATCGCTGGGTTTATCTGGGCTAGTTTTATCACGGATAATCGAGAGTCTACTGTAGTCATGAAATATTTGGGACATAATTTGGTAGACACCCTGCTTAAGGAAATGCAGCAAAATTTGCGTGAATGGAGATTGGAAAATTATTGAGGAAAATCCACCTTCATTACACCTACCCGATTTATGTGTCACCGAAAAAAAAAACTAGACTAAAAAGCCTGATGTTTAGACTGCGTGCCCACCGATACACGGTTGATTAAAACCCTACATTACCTAAAAGCGTGAAGGGGGGTGGGGGAGGTGAAACTGGTCACTTTGGCAGCTGTGCAATTCTCTTGAATTAATCTAATTAAGTGACGTCAAATAGGTCAATTTGCAAATACATGGACGGAAGGGCGTTACCCGTTCGTTAACTCGTGGAGGTTTGAACTAACCGCCCGTTAAACCGAGGATCTATTTGTCTGTCACTGTGGATTCGCACGCTCGTCGAAAAACAAGAGCAGAACTGAAACGTGGTCACGTGACGGGCTCTAAACCAATCACAAGAAATCAAACAAGAGCAGAACTGAAACGATGGTCACGTGTCGGGTTCTAAACCAATCACAAGAAATCGGCGTTGGTCACTCTGCACTCGTAGAAACTATCTCAGCTTTGTACGCGCTTCTCCATAAAATCTGCGTGGGAAGAACCAATCAAATTTCATAAAACAACCTACCTACTTAAATTGTGTGTATCTGTATACAAAGCAATATACAGGCAGACAGCTGCGTTTACTGTTGTGACATGATTCGAAACAACTCGTTAAATGAAAAGCGCCCGTGTCGTTCTCGTTTTTTATTTCACTACACAACACACTAATTAGAACATATCCATCGTGACAGAAAATATTTTGTTCATCGCCGTGTCTTACTACCCGTTTGGGTTAAAACGCCTCTGTACTGTACTTATTACAAGGAAGTGCACCCGAATTTGCGTGGAAAGAGAGTGGAAAACCACCCTCAGTGCACCCGACAGGGATTCAACCCCAATCTCCCCGTCTGCGGCAGTCTAGTCCAACACGAGAGTAGCGCGTCAGACCACGCGGCCACTGAAGTGGATAGACATTAAGTTAATCTAGTCTTGGGTTTTTTTTCCGGGTGACGATGAGGTCGGGTTTGAACCCAGGTCGGATGTACTGAGGTACGAATTTTTTCCCCCTGAATTGTTTATATTTCCCAACCTAATCAGTCTAATTAAATGCGGAAGCGGTGAAAATTTTAAAAAAATGCGGGGGGAAATATTTTCAGAAGAAGAAAGTCAACCAAACAGGATTGATTTTTTTTCTCCGTTCCTTGTCTTACTATATATGTAAAATTTAACAGAACATGACTTACAAACTAGCTTAGCCTTGGTCAGAACTTCTAATAACTTAATAAACACCCAACTCTTAGTGTCTAGATATCTATTTACTGATTGAATTGAAGTAGACCCTGATTTTGGTAAGAAGCACGTTCTAGAAGGGCTTATTTCATACCAGGATCCCACAGTATAGAAGTATTTTGGTAGGATAAAAGATCTCCCAACAACTGTAGAAGGAAGTCAGTTAATAAAGGCCCTTTTTCTTAGCAAAATACTACTGTACAGTAGGACTCTGGTACGAAATAAGACCTTTCAAAACGGGCTTCTTACCACAATCATGGGATACAATTAGTAAATATCTTCAAGAGTCCGACCTAGAATCTAACCAGGTTCCCCTAGACACCCTTACCAACTAAACTCTTGGAAATATATTCTAGTTACTTACTGATTTAATAGCGGAGTTAGCTCACATTCAAATGAAGGATACAGGGGAAAAAGAGGGAGGGTCTAATTTTAACTCAACTTGATTAAATGCTGCCATCTGTTAGACAATCAAGATACCTTTCCAATATACTTTAGTTTATTTTTAAAAGAGCTATTTATCATATTTATATTATTTAGTAAAAAAGTTTTTCCCTGGGGTTATTATTAGGTTTTGCTGACCTGGTGGTCTAGGGGTAAGGTGTAGGACGTCTGTGCTGGCGGCCGGGGCTCAATCCTCGCTCCCGGCACAGATTTTTCTGATTACCAAACCCTTCCTTCACCTCTGACAAGACATCTTGTGAATGTGGGGAATGCCAGGCCTCCACCGTGGTACGGATCCCACGTTAAACTGTAGGTCCTCCATTTAATCTCACAATCACCCTACCATTACACATTAGCGTAAGTGCGTATAACCCGAACGAGTAGTAAGACGCGGTGCTAATAATAATAATAATAATAATAATAATAATAATATTAGGTTTGATTTATATAAGTTGTTGTACTGGAAAATATGTGTAATGTGACTTTACCTCGATTCCCCTTATTACCTTGAAATAGTAAATATCTCCATCAGCCCACCCCGGCGACAAACCTTGGTCCACTAGACTCGTGTTTTCTATCCACGTAGCTAAGAGGAAGGGAACTCATTGTAGAGATTTAGTTACTAGATAGTTTGTTCAATTCCTAATAGATCTAGTTTATTTTAATTTAACGTTAACTTTCTGAATTGACTGACTATAGGCTATCAGCGCACGACTTATAGACTCACTTAAATCTATAGCAGACACAACACCCAGCCCCCAGCCGTTAATTCATCACCGCGAAAGGTGATGTATTTCAATGCAACTCCGGGAATCGAACCGTGAACCCTTAACTCAGTTGCCCGTCACGGTACCCGCAGAGCCAATGTGTCGGGCAGTAGATCTATGCTCACGTGAAAAGCTTCCCCTAATCACGTGAGGACCTAGCGTACGTCACACCGATGAAAAAAAACGGCTTTAAACCTGGTGTCAGGTTAACTTTGAATTTTGAGAAGCTGTCTAACGCCCGTTAAGGGCTCTCCTCAAGTGTAAAGAGCTCTCCATTAAACATGTGCTTCGGTCGTAATGGGCGTGGAGAGTATTGTACAGTCCAGTCCATAAATAAATGGGAAATAAAGCAGTGTTTTATGAGCACACTGTACAATGCAGGGTTGTAGAGGGGGGAAAGGAGGGCCTGGCATTCCCCACATTCACAAGATGTCTTGTCAGAGGTGAAGGGAGGGTTTGGTGATCAGATAAATCTGTGCCGGGACCAAGGATTGAACCCCGGAACCCAAGCACAGAAGTCTTGACACCTTACTCCTATAAATCTTGTGAATGTGGGGAATGCCAGGCCTCCACCGTGGTTCGGATCCCACGTTAAACTGTAGGTCCTCTATTTCATCTCACAATCACCCTACCATTACACATTAGCGTAAGTGTGTATAACCCGAACGGNAATCACCCTACCATTACACATTAGCGTAAGTGTGTATAACCCGAACGGGTAGTAAGACACGGTGCTAATAATAATAATAATACTCCTATACCGTCAGGACACCATAAATAAGTACAGTATCGATACTTTTCTTTCGATACCACATCCCTACGGAGTAGGCAAGAACATTCCCTAACATACTCCTACTAACCCGATCTTTCGCTTCCTCCAGATCAACGAATGCACAGTTCACTTTCTTGCTTACTGTCTTACATCTCTCAATCACTCGTGGCAATGCAAATATCTGGTCCATAGAACCTCTACCTGGCGTGAAACCAAATTGCATATCCCGAATTATAATAAAGGTTTTTGTGCTAGAAACCCGCCTCGGTGGCGTAGTTGGCTAACGCGCTTGTCGTGTTGAGCCCGACTGCTGAGGACGGGGAGATCGAGGCTCGAATCTCGGTCGGGTGAACTTGGGGCACTCCACGCGAATGCAGGTTCACTTCCTCTAATACAACCTTCCCAATTCATAATCCATTAGAGTAATAGTACTTAAAAAGCGTATAACCCGAACGGGTAGTAAGACGCGGTGCTAAATATTATTATTATTAAATTAGGCCATTAGTAGCAAGTATGCTAAACCTATCGATAGTAATAAAAATGTCAAAATTACAAGTTTTCCAGCCCTCAATGAACCAACATACAGTAATATTGCCCAGCGCCTGTAAATTAGACTGTACCGGCTCGAGCGCGCGTGCCCAGTCTGGCCGTCCCCTAAGACTAGTTGCTGGTGACGGTGAGATTGAGGTTCGAATCCCGCTCTGGTGTACTCAAGGTGTTCCCCCGTCCCCCTAACCGGTGTCCCACACTCTCCTTACTCGGATATATTGTATTTAAATTTGTCCTTACTAATCCCCGACACACTGTTGTAATAAGTCCGGACACGTAGTAAGACGCAGTGATAACATATTTATAAATACAGATAATGGGCGGATAATTCAACCCTGTTCGTGATGTACGATTATTTCCCCACGTATCACCTTTCTGTGCCTTGCACACGTCGATACGTCGCGTGCAGACACTTGTGTGCGTGCGCACACACACACACACACACACACACATCCCCTCGCAGTCTGACCTACTTCAACTCTTTGCTCGTGGCCGAGGAAATAATTGTTTATATTTTCCGACGACCCTCTCCGGAAGATCCGTTTCTAATTGCACTAATAGAGTAGCGATGAGGAAGGTATGATTTTATATCAGATGTACCAGCGTTTGCTTCAAGGAAGTGGTGAAGGCAATTACCCTCGGTGCACTCAACCTGGATTTGAACCCTAACCTATTATTTTTACTGGTAAACCAGACTACAGTAGCCCCATGGCTTCTTTGGTGCTGACTGACAGCTCACAGCTGACTTCTGACAGTCAACATTTAGGAATATACAGTAAGCCCCATGGCTTCTTTGGTGCTGACTGACAGCTCACAGCTGACTGCTGACAGTCAACATTTAGATATATACCTAAATTTTGACTATCAGAAGTGACAGCTGATAAACACATGTTTTTGCAGATCAAATGTTTCAGCGTAGAGATACATAATTTGGTCTGGTAACTTTTCAAAGCTTTTAGCTGTCAGCTGTGAGCTGTCAGTCAGCACCAAAGAAGACCATGGGGCTACTGTAGATGGTGTTGATGTTTAGTCCGAGTACTCATGGGAGACGATGCCGTGGTGGTTATATTTGCGACTTGCAAGTTAATACCATTATTTAATTTCAAAACTTCTAAGTGAGGTTTGTCGGTGACCGGGAACGTCAGGATTAGAATCTAAGTGGGGTCTACTGGAAGGGGTTCATTTCCTCATTCGTTTCCCCATTCTCATTTCATTCAAACGCGGGTACATCTTTGGAAAACACAGGGAACTTTTTGTTTCTTGGAAAAACAAGGAACTTTTGTTTCTTGGAAAACACAGGGAACTTTTGGTTTCTTGGAAAAACAAGGAATTTTTGTTTCTTGGTAAACACAGGGAACTTTTGGTTTCTTGGAAAAACAAGGAATTTTTGTTTCTTGGAAAACACAGGGAACTTTTGGTTTCTTGGAAAAACAAGGAATTTTTGTTTAATGGAAAAACATGGAAACCACCGGGAATTTTGGAAAATACTAATGAAAACAATGAAATATTTATTGATTCTAGAAACCTCAGTGCACACTTTAAATACATTTAGTATAAATGTAAAAGCAAAGTGAAGAAGTAAGTGTGCTGATTCGTATACATTTATTATCCTCCCTCGTGTAACATTGGCTCGCGGAACAACTCCATGTACTACCTCATCAAGCACAAATTGTTTTATTACAGGAGTTCACACTGGTCACTTTGATGACAGACAAAATGTAATCCCTCCAAGCTTCAATTAGATCTGTCTGCAAAAATGGGAACTATACGCGCTTCGAATAGTCTAACGGCAGTCGTGCCAAACTGGAACGCTAACAAGGGTCACTTTGAAAACTGAAAATACCGACGTTTCAAAGAATTTAATATTGTTACCATCTTCAGTAAAAAGAAAAAACGATTAATCTCCAAGTCATTATTACAATTTTTTTTTAAATATGTCAATACCTTCTGTTGACCTGCATGTTAATTGAACACAATTTTAACTTATTTTACGTCAATTACAATATTAAATTATTCAATTATAACTTTTTATAGGTGTAATCTTCAAAATACTCACACACTATACATTTTATGATTTAGTTTTTTACGTCTTTTCTTAATATTTTTATTTATTTATTTAGCACCGCGTCTTACTACCCGTTCGGGTTATACGCTTAAGTACTAATTACGCTAATGGGTTAGGATTTGGGAAGGTTGAATTAGAGGAAGTGAACCCGCATTTGCGTGGAGGAAGAGTGGAAAACAATTTAGGGAAAAACCACCCCCAGTTCACTCGACCGAGATTCGAATCTCGATCTCCTCGTCCTCGGCAGTCTAGCTCAACACGACTAGTGCGTTAGCTAACTACGCCACCGAGGCGCGTTTTTCTTAATACTTCAATAGTATGTATCATAAAAAAGATTTCATTTGTTTCATACAATATCGCTCCTTGACTAATTGTTATTGCTTTATATATTTTCTTAACAGTAAAAATAAATTTTATTTGTTCTCAAATTTTACCTTATTCTCATTTTTTCCCCCCATTTAAATTAATGTGTGACCAAATAATTTATAAGTTAAAATGTGCTAAGCATAAAACTTCATTTTCAAACCCAAATTCTCAACATCATCTACTCTAAACATGTATATATACTTATTTTTTTAAAGTGTTTTAACCCGCTTCGATGGCTGTATCGTCTAAGGCACCACTCTCATGTTGGGCCGAACTGCTGTTGATGGGGGTGATCAGAGCTAGAATCCCGGGCGGGTGTAATGAGGGTGGTTTTTACAAATTGGTTTCCCCCCCTTTCTTTCCACGTAAATGCGGGTAGTTTTTTAGGAATCTACAGTAGCCCCGTGGCTTCTTTGGTGCTGACTGACAGCTCACAGCTGACTTCTGACAGTCAACATTTAGGTATATAC
>CABFOW010010490.1:0-10378 GCA_902141385.1 Timema californicum
AGTTGTGATTAATATACGTCTTGTCAGAGGTGAAGGAAGGGTTTGGCAATCAGATAAATCTGTGCCGGGACCGAGGATTGAATCCCGGACTCCCAGCAGTAATACAAACAGTCGAGATAAACCGTTGTCATTAATTTCAGGTGTGTGTCACCTTCAGAACCTAAAGGTTTGGCCACCCCTGGCATAAACGATATTTCAAGCAAGTGTTGTCTGAAGAAAAGCTCCTTGTGTACTGCAGTGTCGTTATTTCATTTCCTCGCACTGATGGAAGAGATCTCAATATTTCTCCCCGGGGCACAGTTTCAGGAGAGAGAGATCACTTCTTTTCTCTTTCTTTTTGCGCCGAGCACGGCAAAATGAGGCGAGGCGCAGGGGCAGCTTGACATTCATGAGAAGATATGAGTTTTCAGGAGAGATTCGAACATAGCAAAGATAAAAAAAATATCCAGTGCAAAAAGTCACAAACCAAACACGCGCAACACAAAGATAAATGTAAAAAAGGAGAAGAAAGAGATCACGAAGAAAAGGACTACATGAGAAATGATACCGAATAAGGGTGCAGAGATAAAAAGAAATTACGTTAAGAAAAAACCATGACACAAAGACATGGAAAACCATGGTATAATATCAGGCATTGAAAAAGAGGTTATGAAAGTTGAAGGCAGATGACTTAGAAGATTTACTTTGAAACAACAAGGGAGCTGAAATTCTGAGAAAAGCAGCAAAGAAACAAAGAGCAAGGTAGACAAAGAGACCAAAATAACTAAAATATGGAAACTAGGAAGAAATAGAATGAGCGCAGGAAAAGACGAAGCCATCCTGATGAACAATGTTGCAACCAGCCCATCTTAAAAAGTTTAGTAAGAAGGACTTAACTACACTTTCTTGCTTCTACACGTATTTAAGTTTCAGCTTTAGGTAGATTCTGTCAGAGTTTCTCCATAAATAATGTGTAATTCATGTACTATTGTTGCCACAAGATGAACGTTCTGTCATACTACCATATGGAATGTAAGAAAAAGTGTTTCATAAAAAAGCTTTATCTTGAGAGCATGGAAGGACAAGATTATTGTCTTGTGTTGACAGAGACAATATCCAGTTCTAGAGAACATGGGAAAAACTTCCTCTAATATAATTTTATTTTCCAGCGTTAAGAGTAAGGACCTCAACTTTGGAGCGGTAGATGTGAGAAAAGCTGTGTTTTGTCTGCATCCTTACGTAGAATAAGACTAGTACATTTAATGATAATGTATTTAATGTCTTCATCAAATACAACCTCGGCCAACTCTTGGAGGAGCGGTATGATATTGGTGCGGGAGTTCAAAAAATATCCGCAATATTGGAGAGTTCGAATATAATTAGATAAAAGGTTATTGTAGGACATTTTAGTGCTGGTAAGGTTTAATTATACTTTCTGTAGTTTGTTTTTATTCACGTCTCACAACTTCTTAGCGCAACATGGAGCGCGTCTCTCTCTACTGAGCTAACGGGTCGAGCATTCAGTTCCCAGTAAGGCCAAAAAAAATGGTATCGTCAATGAAATTGATACCCACTTCGGTGGCCGCATGGTATAAATCGCTACTCGCGCAAAAGACTAAACTGCCGATGACGGGGAGATCGTGGTTTGATCCCCGTCAGATGTACTGCGATTGGTTTTCCTAAATGGTTTCTCTCTCGACGCAAATGTGGGTAAATGTTCTTAAATTCAACCTTCCTCATCTCTAGCTCATTAGTGCAATTATTACATAAGGCATACAACCCGGATTCGTAGTAAGACGCGGGGCTAAATAAAAACGAAGTTATGTTTTTCCATTTACATTGATGAAAGTAAATCCGCAAGACCGAGTGTTGTGTCTGTTTTAGAATCAAGTTAGTTTGTAAGTCATGTGATTATGGTTTAAGTTAAACCAAAGCCGTAGTCAGAGGGAGGTTTTGGGCGTTCAAACCCCCCTTAAATTTCATGAACAAGATATATATGGCTTAATTTATGATTCAAACAATATCACAATTTTGGTACAACTAAAAATTAGGGGGCTGTGTTACCATAATGAACATTTTAGAGAGCGTCCACAGAGGTGTTTAGTATCTAGAATTTTTCCTAGCCTCTGGCAATTAGAGTGTTATGTTGCCAAAAAACCCAATTCAGATATCCTCTAGAACTATTTATCATTTAGAATTGTTTTGTTGCACTTGGGGGATGTGCCCACCAAACCCTCCCCCCCCCCCTGAAATTATTGGCTGGCTACGGCCTTGAGTAAGACCACCCCTACCTTAGATTATTTACTGATATATGAACAGACCTGTACAAAATAGATTTTTAAAAATTCCGCCTCATTTCTTCCAAGACGTCAACAACACCACCAGCGATGATTCACTACATCCTCCCATTTTCTTTTTTCTACCATCTTTACACCCGTTAGGGTTATCCGCATTTACCTACACTATGCTTCGGTGATCGAATGATCTAAGACGTCCCTCTCGCAATAGACTAGACTGCCAATGACGGGGAGATCGGGGTTCAATCACATTCTGGTGTACTAAGGGTGTTTTTTTCCTAAATGGTGTTCTATTATTCCTCCAAGCAAATGCGGGTATACTTCCTCTAACTTCAAACTTCTTCATCCCTGAACCCCATTAGCGTAATTAGTAGATAGATGCCTAAGCGGGTAGTAAGACGCGATGCTAAAAATAAACACAATTACCCTAAAATGCTAGGTATGCTTAAGGTAGCGTTATGAATAAATGTGCCTATATTTGTACGAAGGGGAATGTAAACTATTTATTTTTAAAAAACACCCACAGTACACCCGGCTGGTATTCGAACCCCGACCTCCCGATCACCAGCAACTATACTAGACAAGCTTGGTATTTAGTCCACGTGCCTAACGATACCGAGCATTGTGTTTGTTGCTCGATCACTTGTTGCTTTGACAGTGGCGTGTCGTGCAGTGTTGACAGAGCTTGTTCTCCCCCAACCTGTCTTCATTTGACCAATTCCACATAGGCTCTCCTCCAACACAACTAAATGTGAGCGTATTTTTACTTGTCTCTGGCCAGTGAGTGATTTTCTTACTGATGAGAACAATTCACATGCAAGGCCAGATTTAAAGGGGAGCGGGTGAGGGGACGATCGCCCCGGAGATCCCACAAACTCTCACAAGAAAGAAAACATTAATTCTAACTAACACGTTTGCTGCAAAGAAAGCAAATAAAATTAGTGTATAATGAGCTTTTTTTATGTGGCCTTTTAATTTATTATTAAATTTGTGTAAAATCAAAGGGTTGGTTAATTTGTACTTTTCTCAGACAAGCAATGATGTATAGTTTGATTATGGTAAGAAAAACAATATCTGGTAGTTACTAAAACAACTTTAATATATTCATACATCAAGTCATGTTATCTGAACCTGTCCGTTTTGCTATATAGGCCCACTTGTATTATAAATATCTATAAAATAACAAATAATTTATTAAAATGTATCAATGATGGCCGCAAATAAATATGTTTGTATTTTCTAAACTGTTCTTACAATTAAAATCAGTATATAATTTATATGCATTTCGGTCTGGAGTTAAGGTGTCTGACTTCTATGTTGGGGGCCCGGGGTTCAATCCTAGGTCCCGGCACATATTTATCTGATTGCCAAACCCTTCCTTCACCTCTGACCAGACGTGTATCAATCACAACTTGTGAATGTGTGGAATGCCAGGCTTCCACCATGGTTCGGATCCCACGTTAAACTGTAGGTTCTCCATTTCATCTCACAAACAACCTACCATTACATATTTATTAGCGTAAGTGCGTATAACCCGAACGGCTAGTAAGACGCAGTGCTAATAATAATAATAATAAAACATTGAATCATGGCGGCCCCCATATTGAATGCCGCCTCGAGGCCCCCACATAAGGTAATTCGGCAGTGTTCTCATATATAGATTAAACAAGGTCTGCTTAGGCTGGCAACACGCCAAGCTACTGTGCCTGTGCAGATACGCGGTCGTTGCCGCTTGTAAGGAGGGATCAGATTGGACCGAGAATGAGTGATGGAGAGCCTGTCTCGTCCCACGGATAATTCCTGGAGTGGGATTCTGACAGGAACGAGCTGTTACACAATATATGCATGTGAGTTTGTAGAGATGACTCCAATCTATATCCCTTCTTGTTTGTCATGTCTATTACGTCACAAACAACAACGATAACAATTATTTAGTAAATTAATTATTTCAATAGGTCCGGCACCTTAGTTCAGTTGGTAGCGTATCTACCTACTAATATAAGAGGCCCGAGTTTGATTCCTGAAATGGTCGAAAATGTATCGTTGGTTAAATGGTTCCCCTTTCAAAGTGTTTAATTTATGGCTGGGGCAATATTGTTGCCATTCATCTGGGTTCAATCCCAGTCGGTTGACTGAAGGTTTATTTTCATAAATAGTTTCCCACTCTCACTCTACAAAAAATCTGGTGCAGTTCCTCTAAATTCAATCTTACTTATCCCTAAACACATTAGCGTTGTTAGTATATAGGGGCATAGCCCGAACGGTCAGTAACTCTCTAGTGGGTATAACGCAGTGCTAAAAATTAAAAATATGTAGAACTAGATATAGGCTATAGGCTGGATATTAAAATTATCTGTTTGAAAAATAATAAAAATCCTTTTTATTGTCACTTATTGTCGGTTACTAATTTTACATAATATTTTAAAACTGTTGTTGAATTTCAAGTTTTAATAAAGGCCATTAAGGTGCGGCAGAAGGGAGCGCGAGTAATTTTACAGTTTTTAGAGCATTACATTTTTTTGGCCAAAATAAATCAAATATTTCTCCATTAGCAACGTAGAGTTTAGTTTTCAGCACATGCTAATATCAACATATCTTGATTATCTGCCAATGGTGTCCTGTTATGTTATCAAAACATTTTAAATAAAGAGAAGAAGTTTTGACAACGTCCTAGGACACCCTTGACAGATAGTCAAGATATGTTGATATTAGCATGTGCAGAAAACTAAACTTGATGTTGCTACTGGAGAAATATTTGATTTATTTTGGTCAAAAAATGTATACTCTATAAAAACTGAAAAATACTTACACTCCCTTTTGCCGAACCTTAAGGAATTTTAACTTAACTGTTTTCAACTCTTTCGTCATGGAAAAGCGGGTGTATTTTCTCTAAATCATACCCTCCTCACCTCTAATCTATTAATATAAAAATAAGATAATTAATACGTGTGGACCAGCGCTCACTGTTCTTTAATGTTGCAGCCAGCGTTGCAGAATTAATTGCGACTGTTCAATTCGTGATATTCTTTTGTAGGGTCATCATTAGTTTGAGTTGTCCGGGATTCAATCCCCGGTCCCGGCACAGATTTATCTAATTACCAAACCCTTCCTTCACTTCTGACAATACTTGTCTTAGTCACAACTTGTGAATGTGGGGAATGCCAGGCCTCCACCGTGGTTCGGATTCCACGTTAAACTGTAGGTCCTCCATTTCACACCCTACCATTACACATTAGCGTAAGTGCATATAACCCGAACGGGTAGTAAGACGCGGTGCTAGTAATAATAATAATAATTAGTTCGGGTTATTTTCACCTAAATTTTTACTTTAGCAAACCCTACAAAAATCTGTCAAGAAGTGTGAGGTTAATCTGATGGGCATGGTGAAAAAATAATTTGAGTTTAAACAAGGACAATCGTGTATTGAATTAACTGTTCTGTCACTTAACCCACTCTTAACTAGATGATGTCTAAGTTTGTCGAGCAGTTGGTCCTCTCGTGTTGACCACTTGGTTGTCTATCACTTTGTACACTTACACTAAGCTTGTCTAGCAGTTTGTCCAAGTCGTGTTGGCCACTTGACCCACCCAGCCTTCCAAATATGTTGTTATAGCTTGTCGAGTAGTTTGTTGTCTAGCAGTTTGTATGGTGTCTTTTTTACTTTCTCGCTGTTACACGTAGAGAAAGTATTGTGATCGTCAAAAAAATCGAACTGAAGATTTTGAAGAATCTTGACGTTACATGAACCCTCCCCCCCACCTCCCGAATCCAAAAAAGTTGTTTCTGACTTTTTGTCTATTTGTCTGTCTGTACCCCCAACTAGAGCTTAAACTGTTTTACCGACCGGGCTAAAACTCGGTACCGGTATCTAAAGTTGTCATAGGGTTGCCCTGAGGTGTTTTTAGAATTGGGAAATCTAACCCTAAAATTAAGGGTAGTTTACTAAAGAGCAAAAAAATAAAAAGTCGATTTTTTCAAATTCGGCTATAACAATTTTGATTAAATTTCATTTATAAACATTTATAAATATTCCAAACAAAATGGCTTCTCTCAATATTTCGGCAAAATGACTTTAAGAGCTTCGGTCTGATGCGTAAATTATATTTTTTTAATATAATATCTCCTAAATTATTTGAGATATGAAATTACTTATCGTTACAAATATGTAGGTTTCTTTATAATACAAATATTTTATAAGAAGCAATTTTTTATAAAACCAATAACTTTCAAGCTATACGTAAATATATATATATGTTTTAACTTTTCGAACACAAAAGGTAAAAGTATTGCGACCGCGAAAGAAAATCTAACCTGAAATGTTGATGGATGTCGACGTCTCAAGACCCCCCCAAACCTTAAAAAGTAATCTTTGCAATCACGTCTGTCTGATTAAACTTAAAATTAAGAGTAGTTTAAGAAAGTGCGAAAAGAGAAAAAAACTATTTTCTCAAAATCGACTCTAACGATTTTGATTAAAATTCGTATCTAGGTGTTGATTAAGATTATAAATATAATGGCTATTTTCATTTTATCATGTAAATGAATTTTAGGGTACTTTACAGAAGCAGAAACTTCCATATCTCCGCAACTATTTAAACTACTAAATAACTTATCATTGCAAAATTGTAGTACCATTAAAAATAAAAAAACTTTTCTATTAAATATAGTTTTATAAATCCAACAATTTCTGAGATATTGGCAAATATATTAATACAATTTTGTGAGCTTTAGTTGTAAAGAGATACTAAAGTTTTAACGCGATAATTCTCCAATGCCATGGAGTAATTAAATATAAGTCTTTAAAAGTTTATGTTGTTTTTCCTTAAACCTCTTAGGAGAAATGTTTGTACAACAATGATTTATATACATTTTAAACTCAATAGTCAATATTTACATTTTTTATTGGTCAAAATTTATAAATGAGGAATTTAATAGCAATGCGATGGCATGAAGATTTGAAACACCTGATAAAATGTCGAAAATTCTAACCGGAAGTTGAAATTTAAATACGAAGTGTTGACCCTTGTGGACCCAACATTAATCTTTTTTATCGGTCCAAACATACAAATGAGGACATTAATTCTTTAAAATCAAAATTATAAAATTTAAAACCAGGACTAAACATTTTTTTTACATAAGTATAGTGCAATTTATGCTTTGGTTTGCTAGTGTATATTATTTTGTTTCACATAAATTACGAGTTTTGAGTAAATATCTCAATTTTCAAACAAAAAAGCGAGAAATTCGGTTTTTTTTACTCTTCCAACTACTACACAATTTCATAAAAAGGTTGTATCAAACCAAGGTTTCCAGAGCGTGCATCACAGACCAATCAACTCTATGATACAGTCGGTTAGAAATCGTAACTTTACCCTAACTTTATTGCACGTGGATCATTTCTTATTAAACACTAATGGAGATAAATAGTTAATAGATGTACCTAATACCAAACATTGTTGAAATATTGGATTATATTTGGATAAAAACTGCATTTAAAAGGTCGTTTTTGGCTATTTTAGAATAAGCATCACACAAATCTTAATTCTGTCAAAACAGGGACATACTGTTATTATTAACAATAAACTTTGTCGGTTTGTCCCTCATCGTCACCGCGGAAAATGACGAGTAATAATTCAAATACAAATGCACTGCACACATTTCTGGAATATCGTAGGTGTTTTCTTGTTCCTTACCTCACATGAGCCGGGAGCCGAGTTGGGCCTGCTATGATCCCACACTCTTAATAATAATTTTCGTATTCAAGATACTTTTTAGAGATTTTTTACGAGTCTCGAATCTGTCAAATATCGTATGATTCTCTAGTTTTTTCTTTCAACTATGATAACATGTTAGTGTATTATTATTGTTACTGTATAGGTATTGATAACATAATGATATAAAAAGTGACAGCTGCAGATAATCACATAGAGTGGCGTATATTAAAGTACATTAAGTAACGTTGATAAGAGTGAGAAGGTCCTTCCCACGAGAGTCATACTTTGGAGGTTATATCAGACCGAAAACCAGTCGTCACACTGTGGAGCGGTTTTATGTTTTTACCTTTAATAAATAAGGGAATGTAGACAAGTGAAGCTGTTTTAACGTATTTTAACAAATACAACAAAGTTAAAATAACAATCATTTTGAAAAATATCCAAAGGTCCCTGGTTCGATCCCCGGCACTTTCAGATTTTTCTGTGAAGCAGTGGATCTGGACCGGGGTCAACTCAGCCTTGTGAGAGCAAAATGAGGAGCTATTTGAATGAAGTAGCTGCTATGTACCAGAAAACTGAGATTAACGGCCGGAGATTCCAATGTGCTGACCACTTGACACACTCCATCCCCGCAAATGTTGGCACTATCTTCACCAACATTCGGCGGTTTCTCGGTCAGTATAGCTCGCTTTTGGGCTGACGCCATAGAGTTTTTTTAACTGACCTGTACCCATTTCACTACTGGCAAGTGAGGAGTATAGAAAACCACACAGTTTTCTGGTTTGAGCGTATTTTTGTAGGCCAACCTAATTTCTCAGTTAATTGGCTGTGAAAGGAACACAAACTAAGTTCAGTATTTCTTGTAATTTTTATGAAAAAAGCTTTGGACAGAATAAAAACAATATTGATTCAGTAGGTGCGTTTACAGATAGTAATCTCAACAGTTGTTGAACACTCGTCACGGATATTTGAATATACGAGTACACTTCTTAAATGAAAGTAAAAAAGAGCACCGCATCTTACTACAGTTCCGCGCTATCCGCAGATTTACACTAAAGGTTTAGGGATAGATAAGATCTACTCGTAGCTTAAAAGAAATGTATTGTCGCCATATTTTCGCGTAAGGAGGGTGGGAAACCATTTAAGAAAAACAACACTCGATACATCCGAGCAGGATTTGAACCCCGATCACCCAGTCAAATAAAATCCCATCAAGTATTAACTGTTCCTCTGGACTAACACTGGTGCACTTTTTCTCAACTACCCTTCCCGTCCCTAATCATTGAATTAAGTCATTAACCGGACAGATCTGTACGTGGGCTAAGGCATCAACCCTGTCTGGACTGATTTGCCGTGGACTGGGAGGGCGGGGTTTTAATCTCGGACGAGTGAACTGTGGTATTTTTACCTAATTGGCTTTCCCCTTTCCCTTCACGCAAATGTGGATACTTTCACCCTTAATTCTACCTTATTATTTTAACGTGGATAGCTCTGACGGGTAGTAAAATGTAATGCGCTAGGAAAAATAAGATTAAGTCATTGGTAATATTGTGATATAAAGTAATAATAAACAAAAGATAATGCCGTTCATAATAATTCTAGTGCCTTGGCCGAAGAGCAAGAAGAAGGCTCATCTATAAAATTGGCCCGTCTTCCTGTCAAGGTGGTAAAACATTTCCAACGTCGGGTGGAGTCAATAAACTCAAGCGAAGGTATTTCAGCAAAAAACAAGTTTACGTTTTCTGATGACGCGTCAAATACCCCCATAAGCTGATTTAGTAGTTGGCTCTCTCATAAAAAGATGTAAGCCAAATGAACATATTCATAATTCACCATCACATTCACTTCGAATTTTTTGTTTATTATTACTATTTTATCTACCCGAAACTTATTTTTAGCTATGTAAAATATACCCTGACAGATCCTAACCATAACTGGTAGGCCTACCTAATTTAATGGACAGCCAGAATTATTTTTTATCACCGCGTCTTACTACTTGATCAAGTTACATGCATATGTACTAACTACGTTAATGAGTTAGGGATAGGTAAGGTTGAATTTAGAGGTGTATCCACATTTGCATGAAGGGAGAGTGGAAACCCATTTTGGAACAACCACCCTCAGTACACCCG
Organism: Timema californicum; assembly: GCA_902141385.1. NCBI lineage: Eukaryota > Metazoa > Arthropoda > Insecta > Phasmatodea > Timematidae > Timema > Timema californicum. The sequence continues at coordinate 10,123 of CABFOW010010490.1, forward strand.
ACCATGATCGAACTCCAATCTTTCAGTCATCGTCAATCCAATCTAACACGAGAGTAACGCCTTAGACCATGCGGCAACCGAAGCATGTTCTATAAAAGTTAGCATTGTGGTTGATAAATATTTTCCTTTTTTATTTACTTATGGCAATACATATTAAACTTTGCCAAATTAAAAATAGCTATTCGTCAGACCCTGTGGAGGGAAGGGGAAGGGATATTACAAACAACGACTTTTAAAAAAACATCAGTGGTCACGC
>CABFOW010010491.1:0-10375 GCA_902141385.1 Timema californicum
TTAGCAAGATGGCCCGGGCGAGGACGCTTCCATCTAAGACGGGGAGCGTCGTGAGAGACGCATTTCGGGACATTTTCAAACAAAGTGGCCGTAAACCTCTAAGTTTACAGACGGACAAGGGAACAGAGTTCACGGCACGTCTAGTTTAGAAATTTCTCAAGCACGAAGGCGTGCATTACTACAGCAGTCATAATCAAGACGTAAAGGCAAGCATCGTGGAACGATTCAATATAACTCTGAAAGGACGCATGTGGCGCTACATTACCAAATAACACGTATTGGTATGTGGACGTCCTCCAAGATCTAGTCGACGCTTACGACGGCGCAAAACATTCCAGTATCAAGATGGCACCTGCCAACGTTTCAGAAATGAATATGTTTCAAGTCAGAGATAAACTGTACGGCAAAAGGCGTCCAAACTCGAATAAAAAGCCGAAAATAAAAGTCGATTGACTCGGTGCGTATTAGCGAATCCCAAATGTGTTTGAAAAGGGCTACGAAAGCAATTGGAGCGAAGAGATTTTCAAAGTCAGCAATGTCGTGTTGAAACAACCTGTCGTCTACAGACTGACCGATCTTGATGGCGAGGAGGTGGAGGGTACGTTCTACGAACCCGAATTGCAACGCCTACGTCTTCCTGAAAGTTGAAAAAATACTACGTTTCAAAGGTAAAGGCATCAGAAAGAAAGTGTACGTGCAGTGGAAAGGTTACCCCAACCAATTTTAATTCTTGGATTCCTGCTAGTTACGTCAGCGCCATACCATGAAAGACCAGTTTTACATCACATTTCTGAGCGACAGCTCTATGGGATATTTCCCGAAAAGTACACTCACGAATCTCACCACGCAACTACCTTACCGTATTACACTAGAAGGCTGGTGGGAAGTTGCTCTGGCTGAATTTTAATATCCATGTTCTTTCACCACCGTACTCGAGGGCCAAAATATTGTATGGTACAACTAGGTGGACGCTAACGGCGTGAAACAAATATTCAAGGATCATATCCCTCCTGGAAACTACAGCACTATCCATGAATTGATCAAAGGTCTAAATGACGTAGAAGCGTTTAAAGCGGATTTTGGAGATGTATTCAAGTATACAAACCCCAACATAAAAGTGGACATTGTCTTTTATTCACAAAATATACAGCTGCTGACTCTATTAAGTCAACTAAGTCTACAGCTCGGTTTCGATCCTCTGACTAATCTGATCAATGTCCTAAAGTCACCGTAGGCCGCCAATATTCTACTAGGCTTGCCCTCGAAAACATACATCTACACGGATATCGTCGACCATCAGCCCGTGGGTGACATTGTGGCACCACTGTTACGTATCGTCGGTATCAACAACATAAGATATCTATACAGCATACATAAGACAATTAGCTATGATCCGTTGCACTACATGCATATGCTTAGAAGGCAATTTGAAAGCTTGGAAATCAATATAAGAACAGACACGGGTGACATGTACCATTAGAGTTTGGAAAAGTGTGCTGTCGATGCCTGACGTAAAAAGGTCCAGAAAGATGATGTATATATTTTCAGTTTAAATTTTGTTTCTACAACCCCAGTCCTGCGAGTGTGCCAGCAGTGAACTCGATCTCTTTTCGGTCCCACCCACACAAACCAGTCTTGAAAGTGGGCAATGCTTCCAGTACAATCCCTGTCTCTCCCCTCACCGATGATTCGCCATTGAATTTACTGTTATCGGTCAAGGTGAACTATATATCGATCTTTCCCAGACTATGCTCTATCTTAGGGCAGCCATCATGAAACCCGGCGGTGGGGCTTTCACAGAGGTAGATCAAATCTCTCCCGTCAACAACTGGTTGCATTCACTATTCACATAAGCGGATGTGTTTTTAAACCAAAAACTAGTCTCACCACCCAGCAACAAGTATGCCTATAGAGCGTACATTGAGACGTTGCTCAATTACAACATTGAAGCCAAAATAACGCATTTTACTTGTGGTCTGTGGTTCGCAGACAGCCCCGGAACCTTTGAGGAGGCTAACGCTGGCAACAAGGGATTTGAGGCCCGTCGCAGTCTCACCACAAAAAGTAAGACGGTGGATTTTTGGGGTATCTACACGGTGACGTGTTTAACCAAGAGAAATACCTTTTGAATGGCACCGAACTCAAAGAAAAGTTGGTTCGTTCCAGAGACGGATTTGGTCTTATCGCAGTCCCTAGACTCCCACACTTTAAGGTTCACATCGCCAAAGCCGGCCTTCTAGTGCGACGTGTCAAAGGAGAACCTTCTATACTGTTGGCACATGCCAAAGAATTAAACGTCAGCATCGCAAAGTATCCCATCACCTGTGTAGAAGTAAAAACACTCACTATTCCTACGGGCGTGCAAGGGAAATCGCTGGACAACGTATTCACCTGACAGTTACCTAAACGATGCATCGTGGGATTTGTATCAAACGCTGCGTTCAACGAAGTCGCTACCATGAGCCCGTTCAACTTTCAAACTTACGGAATGAACCATTTCCCGCTGTACGTGGATGGGGAACAAGTGCCGTCGAAGCCACTACAGCCCGATTTTTCAAACAACAACTATGTTATGTCCACCACACACTGTTTTCTGGAAAGGGTATCCATTTCATGAACGAGGGTAGCGAAATCACACGGGAAGCCTTACCTAAGAGATATCATCTCCTGGCTTTCAATCTCACACCAGATTTGTCCTCCCACATGACATCGCATTGTAATTTGACGAGGCACGGCTCTCTGAGCATCGAAGTTAGCTTCACCAGAGCTTTCATTGAAACCATCAATTTTATCGTGTCCAGGGGGTTTGCAAACATCATCACCATTGACAAGGACAGAAACGTCGTGACCGATTAGGGGAGTTAATATAAACAGCTTCCTGCCCTTGCCCCCACCATTTAAGCCATGAATGTCATTGCGGATTTCCAGAGCTTCATAGAGTGTTTTATCTGTATGCAGTATATTACTTCATCATTGGGTGTTAAAACCCCAATATGCTATCAAGGAACCTTTCGCCGATGCCAGAAAGAATGCCGACTATATTGTCAGCAATCTGCACAGTATTCCATGGGAAAGCGGTGAAGTGGATTACAGCCTGCTTGAATCCCTCATCTCCCGTGCCACAACGCGTTCAGAAACCGTCTACGTCAAGGGGGCAGAAAAGAAAGTCTCTAGTCAAATACACGTCTACACCCATCGTAGATCTGTACGACAGAGGTTGTTCGTCACTGAAAACACTTAAATTGAGGCACCCCATGTGCATGGCACATAGTACTGTACGGAATTTCTGTTAGGCCTCTATCGTTTGGGGACTTCGAGATTATATGATTGAAGATGGACACGATACACCCATCGTAGATATGTACGACAGAGGTTGTTCGTCACTGAAAACACTTAAATTGAGGCACCCCATGTGCATGGCACATAGTTCTGTGTGGAATTTCTGTTCGGCCTCTATCGTTTGGGGACTTCGAGATTATATGATTGAAGATGGACACGCACACCATAAGACTTGTGCTGAAAACAAACCCGTGGTTCCATTCTGTACGGTAGGGAGTTTTCCCTGATGATCAACTACCCGCAAGAATAGCTCTACCTGCCGCTCTAGTCATCAACACTGATCCACACACCAAGTCTAGAACACATTGGGTCGCCATCTTTATCGACAAGAACGGCTTTTGAGAATATTTTGACAGTTATGGTTTTCCGTCCCGTATAATGTCACATCTGGAATTTAAACGAAAAAACACTTCCCGCGCATCCCATAGCACCACAACTTCAAAGCATCGCCTCATATGTTTGCGGCCATTACTGTCTCATGTACCTTCTCTATCACGCCCAAAACATTCCGATGAAAACTTTCCTAAGCCTATTCTCGACCACCAATCATACAAGCAACGACTCTAAGGTGGTGAGATATCACAACACATTTTTCAAGACTGTAGGGTCCTGCCAACCCTCAAGATGTTGAGTCCAAGCAGCGTTCGCCTATAAAAGGGGCGTTCCGGCGGCGTGCTGACCATAACCGCAAGAGTCGTCGAAACTAGCAAAACATCATGGAAGGTCAAGATGTTTACGCCCACAAAGCAAAGCCGGTGAAGCCGTTCGCCATCACCAGTATGTTCAACACATTGTTCCCGCTGGACAGAGTCGATGCCAAGCGAGTCATCGTTGGCATGAGCGTCAAGAACAACTTTACGCCCTATGTTCAGCTAGAAAAATGCGGAGGGAACTGCGCGGTGTTCAACAGTGAAGAGTGGCAAGAACTGGGCATTTACAAGTCGGTCATATCAAAGTTTTTCAGCAACACGCAACCTCCTCAGAAGATTAGTCTGACTTATCATGAAATCTCTCTGAGACGCATCTGCGGTGACCGTATAGTTGTCATCAGCGAGAAATAAAACGCCGGACTCAAGCGAGTCACCTATCTAGCACCTAGCTGGGCGCGTCTTTGTGATATGTGGGACCTTATTGACGTCGCCGTTGACCGACGGGACATGTGGTCAACACCCGTCGCAGGATATTGCAACGATTAGATCGACACACTCGTCGTTGATGTATGTGACACGCTTACAGAATCGGCGGATTGCGTCGATCTCGAACAGCCTGCGGTAGAAACGCACATCAACACCTGCATCTTATCAGTGCTACCTACTATACATGTCAAGTCGTCGGTTTGGACTATTACATGCTGGATTGTGAACTTAAAACAAACTTACTAACGCATCTAAAAGATACTGTAGAAAACGTATGAACGAATATATGCGTCATTCCTGTAAAAATGTATAAATGTAAAACCTTTAATTTCTTTATAATAAATATATATTTGTAATATCTGTGTTTTATTCACTGTTTGTTCCTTACGAGCCCCAACTAGTCTTTTCTGCACACCAACCTGGTGCCAGGATTGCGATGACGTTATAGGGAAAACCCGTTGTCTATTCAATGACCTCAATATCTATTCTTGTCTCAACTCGTCTTGTTGGGCCACCATGCTGGCAACAGGGTTGCACGCAATGATTACGTCATTGGGAAAACCCCGGTTACCAAGGTCAATGCCCTCACGGTTTCAAGGTCACGATCTATTCCTGTCCTGACTTATCTTGTTGACCCCCTAGACTGGAAACAGGGTTGCGGCATAAAACGCAATGATTACGTAATCTGGAAAACCCAGGTTGTCGAGGTCAATGACCTCACGTTTTCAAGGTCACGATCTCTTCCTTTCTCAACACGTCTGGTCGACCCACCAGGCTGGCGCAAGGGTTGCGACATAACACGCAATGATTACGTCATCGGGAAAACTCAGGTTGCCGAGGTCAATGACCTCACGGTTTCAAGGTCACGATCTATTCCTGTCTCAACACGTCTTGTCGACCCACCAGACTGGCACCAGGGTTGCAACATAACACGCAATGATTACGTCATCAAGAAAACCCAGGTTGCCAAAGTCAATGACCTCAAGGTTTCAAGGTCATGATCTAATTCCTAGCCACCGAGGTATGAGTCATCAGGGTTGCGACATAGCACGCAATGATTTCGGCTTCGGTAAAACTCAGGTTGCCAAGTTCAATGACATCACTGGTTCAGGGTCACAATCTATTCCTATCTCAACTCGTCTTGTCGTCCCACCAAACTGGTGTCATGTATGAGTCATCAGGGTTGCGATAGAGTGATGACGTCACCAGGGAAAAACCATTGCACGTGAGGGTTGTAACATCGTTCAAGGTCGTGATCTATTCATAGCCACCAAACTGGCTCCAGGTATGGGTCATCAGGGTTGTGACAGAGTGATGACGTCACCAGGGAAAACCCATTGCGACCTCATTCAAGGTTACGATCTATTCCTAGCCATCAAACGGGCTCCAGTCAGCAGGGAAAACCCATTACCACATAGAAGGGGGAGGGGAAGGGAGGGGGAATGCCAACAGTCAAACAAAGCGAGGGGACATGGTCACGTGATCTAGACAGCCAATCAGAGCGCTGTACCCATACGTCCCGAAAGCTACTCCTTTCAGCTGTTTCTATTGATTTTACAGAAAGATACGTACATACAATTTTATGTACAGCAAATGTGTTAGAGATGAGTAAATTGTTTTTAGATGACGTATACTCAGATTTGTGTGTAGGGTGAGTGGAAAACCATCTAGAAATAAAAACCTCAATTCATCCTATTGTGATCAAACACCTATTTCCTCGTCCTAAGCAGTCCAGTTTAATGCGGTCACCGAAGTGGGTCCTGTAATTATATTAATTAGTTATTCTACGCACACGAATTAAAATAAATGGATGAGTTCTATAATACAATATTAAAATAGTATTTTACACGCAGAAACGAGAATTAATTCATAACATTTATTTTTAATTCAATTCACAATAACAGGACATTTATTTTTCTTTCGTCTGGTTGAGAGATAAAGTCATTTTTTATTTTATTTTCTTCGATCTCTTTCTACAGAAACGGCTTGCATTGCAAAACAAGTCGTATTCACAGAACAGATTTCATAAATGAAGGTAGTCGAGTTGATATTTTTCCAAAGAACATCTGTAAATCACAGTGCAACGTTTGGCATCACCGCCTTGAGTTTTCACGAGAGGTTGATCTTGTTCCACCTTACACCGATAGGTCGCAGCATACCGCACCACAACACTTTTGAATTAAAATAAAACTGTACCACTTTATTTTAGTTTAGAACAATATGTATGTTAAAAAATTAAAAGAATATTCTCAATCATATTTACTAAGCTTGTGCTTTGCTTGCAGATTAAAAAAACAAAACATTAAACCCAGAAATTACGATCATAATCATATAAAAATCATTTAAACAAAGCTACTTACAAATATTTAACATTTAAATGGCGTTAAATAATGCTGAAAGATAGAGAACTGTATTTATTGTAATTTAATGAAAACAGTTTTAGCCTAATTCTTCTCATATTTCAACGACAAGCCCGGTTTGTTTTGTGTAGTGTTCTTTAAATTATTTTTTTAAACTTAAATTTGAATTTGATGAGTAAATATGAATAAAACATAAACCACGTAAGTGAATTTATATTTACAGAAGTAAAAATCTGTTTCAAATGTGTATAGTAGTTTTCTTAGTAATCGCCTAATCGGGTACAGAGGAATCAGCTTAGAAACCAGCCGCGCTCATATCTCATGGTGATCCATCCCTTTAAGATATTGAACAATATAAGAGCATTATTTTGGTTTCACAGAACATGCGGGGTTTGATTAATTACATTCAGTTGTTTTTAAATCAGTACATAGTAGCAATTTTAATTTGGAATATAACTTTATTTTTATGAATTTCCTACAAACTACATGTTAGGTCTCACGATTCAACTTGAGTTGATCAAATTTATTAAAACAGTTATTTCATAAGTTAAATGTCAGATGAACGCCAAAATTTAAATTATTGTTACATTATTTTTTTATTAAACTGTTGTATTATTCAAAGTTAATTAATTTAAACTGGATTTTAATTTCTTGTTGATCAAATCTAGGTGACGCATGTGACCACCACTTTGTCTAAAAAAATTATGAATTAAAGAGTGAAGCTATTATATTTGATAATTCCTGTTATAGCCGCATACAAATATCATATTCTTTAAATTTAAAAATTATATTTGGAACCAGGAATCGAACCTGGGAACTTTGGCTTGCTATGCCAATGTTCTAACAAATGAGTGAGGGATGACCCTGGGAACTTGACGAACCCTGTATAACTCAGTGTTTATAGAATTGACGTACTAATCGATCTCCGTGCCCCAACTCTTTCTTTACGAATGAGAGGCTGGTAATTTGAGCATAACACGTATAAAACTTACTTTTGTTGAAGAGTCGGGCTCGCAGCGCAGTCTCGGAAGTTATCTTCCCCGGCTGGTAGCCCTCTGTCCTCCAACAATACATGGAGGCACCGGAAGTGCTGCAATAGTCGGATTCAACTGCGCTGCTTGTAGTGGAACGCCGCCTCCCGACATACCATTTCCCATAGATGTCCAACAGCAACCGGTCTACCAGAACTGACACCTTACGGCGCTGGTTCGCCCTACCCTCCTCCACATCCATCAACGATCTTCTTCTTTGGATCATCGAATCCTCGTCTTCTTCTTCCTCGATGGAAGACTTCCTCGAGAGGAAGTTTCCGCGATAAGGGGGTCTCCTCTCTACATGAGAATGTCTGTGATCGTCAGAGGACACTGTTCTGTTGACCCCTGGCCAATGATTCTGTTCTAGGGAAGAATTGTGATCATCTCTCGACGTCTCGCTCGAATCAACGCCAAGGCTACAATCACCGGACCTGTCACCTTCTATTGACGAGGATGCTAGAGGAGTTGTCTCTGTCCAGGTCATCCTTCGCTTGTTGTGATCATCTCTCCCCCTGGAGGAAGGGTAAACGCTTGTTTCTCCTTTTTCTGGCGTCAAGGTCTTAGAGCGATGGATACTCGTTTCTTTCGGACTTAGAGCATTGTTGTTGAGGAGAAATGAGTCCGAGTNGTTTCTTTCGGACTTATAGCATTGTTGTTGATGAGAGATGAGTCCGAGTGGTACATCGGGGATTCTTTCACTTCGGGGAAAGATTGCTGCGAAATGAAGACATTACCGAAAACCGAGCTGCTTCGACTAAGGCCGGTAACAGGCAAATTAGTCAAGTTTCTTCGCTTTCCCATGATGAAGACAACTACAACTAATATGTCACAAAACACAAAAATTTAAAAAAAAGTAGGCCCTGCCATCAACTTATAGTATTGAAATATTGTAAATTTCACACACGTTTCACTGTGAGTCTGTGCATTATTCTCCACAAAGTAGGTTTGTTGGATTCCAGCGTCTACGTCATTTCACCAAACACATAAACTTGCTAATGAACATAATCAATAGTTGTTATCTGTAGAGAAGAAAATGTCGGATAAAATGACAAGAGCAACCGAAATTATTGTGGACCAATAAATTTCCCACTGGAGACATTCCACCGCATCTGTACGGTCAGTATTAGAGCCGGGCTCCACCTGGAAACAAACACACAGGAGAGTTAGTTGATATGACCGCTCTTTTCCTATAAAACTAAATAACACCACTTTTACAAAAACAATCTTTAAATAAACACGAAATTAATCAGAAATTTTAGTTGAAGTTAACTTTAGGCTACAAAATTGTGAGATATGCAGACAAACTTAACAACGAATTTCAAAGCAAATATACAAGGTTTCAATAATAAGTTTTAATTTTTAATGCATTGTGTCAATATGTAAATAATATTTAAACACCTCAGATAACATGTAATTTTGAATAAACATGAAATAACACCGAAAAATGAGATTTAAATAAACGAAATTTAACTAAAAGTAAAACTATTTTTACGGGGCTCTAGTCATGGTTTACGAGGTACAGTATCTTTGAGAACAAATTTAATACATTTTATAAAGCTGGTGTGTTTAGAGCGAGTGATAAATACTGTAGTAGCCATTACTCCATACGTACATATATAATCAATGTACTATTATATTAAATAACATAATACTATGCATTCACATGACACTATCGCAAATACAAAGCTAAATATTGTTTACCCCTATAAGGTGAACGTATTTTTGTGTGTTTGTAAAGGCTACATTCCAAAACAAAGAATCCTAGAAAGCTGAAACTTTACTTACTTACTTAAGAGAAGCTGAGCTTGTGCAATCAGACATGTTGACTGTTACATAGTTTACAAACCTTAAGCACCGTCAACAACGGATATTCTTTATGGATATGTGTTATTAATTTACGAGTAGTATTCATTTGTTTTATATCTAACTTTGATCACCAAGGATAAATTACACGAGAAATATACAGTTGAGTGATTGTTTGTTGGTAGGTAGGCCTATACACATATTATAGACTAGCAATCCCTCACGGCATTGCTCGCAACACATATATCTCTGACACGTAATTATAAACCTAATTAAAAAGCTAAATAGTTAAAAATTTAAAAATCCTGCTTCGAGGCTCATTTGCCCCTTTCCCCCTTCCGACCACCTGTGTTAAAAATTGCAGATCTCTGCGTATCGTAAATTTGGCTATCATCGCACACAAACACAGACAAACACTTCCTTTTATTATTATATATATAATACATTAGCCCCGCGTCTTACTACCCGTTCAGGCTATACGCACATATCTAATTGAGATTACATTTATATATATATATATACCTATTCAGACAGATGACTTTACTCGTGCAAATTCAGCTCAAACTTCAGAGCATCAAAGGAAATAATTAAATAAATAGAATAGATTACATATTTGTCTAATGACATCTTAGATTCAAGACCAAGAAACTTTTCATATGAACTGTACTTGGATCTCAGTGTGTGCACCGCGGGACTATTATTT
>CABFOW010010492.1:0-10370 GCA_902141385.1 Timema californicum
AATCTGTGATGGTGAAGGTATAAACACATGATTTGTGTACTATTCTCTAAACGAAACTAATACATGGTGGGAGAGGGCGGGGGTCAAGGAATCTTCTTCATTTGCTCTAATGCTCAAACTATTATATCTGGCAGGCAAGTTTCTCAGTTTCACATTACACATTGAAGATAGGTTTTTCTTACATTTTGCCTTTGAGTCGAGCACCACAAAAAGTTGATAGTGACATTGATTCTGCACTCAGTCACATTAACGATATTGTGACTCAATGACAAGACGTACGAAAAACATCACAAGAAACCTTCAAAAACGTGTTTGGAGCTGGCTTCCAAAAAGGTTGAAGCACTCGGAACAGAATTGACAAGGCCAAGATCTGCTTCAAAACAGGCCTTTCGTTATAGAAAACTCAACTTTGTAATTTGATAAAACTTTAAATTGTGGCACCAAACAAAAAATTTTGAACGTTTTTTTGGAAGGGATCATTTTAATAGTCTATTTAGACACGTTACAGCCAAAACTAAAACGTAGTATTTCTTGCCATGTGATAATAATAATTGACCATTTCTTCACAAATACAATATACTCTAGCCTTCAGTTAAAAAAAAATATTTATAAATACAATATTTATAAAAGTTAAGTATGTATTTCAAAAATTTGCTCATCTATTTTGAAGAAAGTCACTTAGAAAAATATTGTATACATCAATGTTTGATTACATTAAACTCTTTGAATAAAATAATAATAATTCTAAAAATAGTATATACTACGACAAATTTAAACCTTTTAAATATTTGTTCATCATCATAATCATTTATAGTTAAAATAAAATCAATATTCGTTTAAAACATGTGTATGAAGAGTGGGAAAATCAGAGAACACTAATGAATGAGGAGATTTTAGAAAGATAAGTGTGATTTTTTTCCCTAGCTAAGCTAGATTGAGCTAACCACTCTCTCATATCAAGCACTTTCACGTAAATACTTTTATAGTTTCTTTAATTGGTATAGCCGAAGTCTTTTATATCTAAAACAAGTAGTTGCAATATCTCGGTTAGAAATAGTCATTCATCTGTGCCACAAACATACATCTCTTCTTATGCTCTTGTGAGCGTCGACAGTAGCGTTGCGAGCTGGTTGTATGTGATCTCCCCAACCGACCATTCACCCTGCTTCATCTTCACCTAGCAAACTTGAGAGTATTCGTCAAAATCTCGAACTAGATCAGTAGTTTCACTATGCACGCTAGCTTTAATTTCTTGTTTAAAGAGTGAATCACAACTTCCTTAAGATGAATAATCCATTTGACATCTTCAAACCGTGAGATTCAACGATGAGGGTAGACATGTTTCCAAAAATAAACTTCTTGTTCGCGTTTGTATGCGGCATATAAAGGCAACATTCTTTTTCTTAGGAGGGGAGGAGTGTTTGTGACATCAGAGTATTCACCAATACCGAAATCTGAGCATGGCAGGCAATCCAGAATATCTGCATCTTTTTTAAAATGGTCAGCCAAATCGTCAAATATGAAGATGATTAATTGAGATTTAGCATGTGTCAAAAGAAATTTCTTGTGAAGATAGATTAATTCAGTTTTTTTCTTTAATAGATTTAAGAAAAATATTTCACCAGAGTATAAGTGCTACGTGAGTGTAAGCCTACATGACTTCAAGAAGTTCAAATGGTAGATTATCGATGAGTTTGTTTAATGATCCCTTCCCTGTCTACTTCATAATGTTGATCAATTATATATTTATGTTATGTATATACCTTAAAGCATTATCATGAATGTTGTTAAACAGGTTAATACAATTTTGGTGCGTAATAGTGACTACGGTGAGATGCTACAATAACTTACTCAACATAATTTGTAGACCATCGAACTGCGGCAAGACAAACGTTATGATAAGTCTTCTTGAAGAAACCAACGGGCTCCGTTTTGAAAATGTCTACATATATTCAAAATTGTTGTATCAACCTAAAAATACTAGATTAGCTCATCTTCTATCTCTCATTGAAGGGTTAGGCTATTTTAGGTTTACGGAAAATGACAATATAACACCACCCTCAGATTCGCTACCTAACTCTATTTCCATATTCGACGATGTGGCAATAGATAAACAGAACAACTTTCAAGCCTATTTTAGCATGGGAAGTCATAAAGCGGGAGATTGTTTTTACCTATGCCAAACGTATACGCGTATACCTAAACAACTATTGAGAAACTACGCAAACTTGATTGTTCTTTTCAAGATGGACAATACAAACTTAAAACACCTGTATGATGATCACGTGAATACGGATATGACATTACAAGAATTTAAAAGCATGTGTTCCATTTGTTGGCGAGATAAATACGGTTTCATGGTCATCAGTAAAGGCAATTATTTAACTGAGGGACGTTACAGACAAGATTTCGACAGATTTATCATACTCGAGAAGTGAAGGTATACCTTCAGTTTTACAGGTTCCGCAATGTCAAGCATATTAAATTTTGGTCATAGTCTCCTTCGTGATAGATTCGACAATGGTACTGGAAATAATTTTGACATTGACTCTGACAGTAATTACGATGCCCATAGAAAAAAAATCTTAATTTTGGATGAGCCGTTATGTCAGATGACGCGTGAACTAAGTGCTACGTAGATTATAAAGAAAATCAACTTAGCAACGAGCATATTACTGTTCTAAATAAGACAAAAGTGCTATTATCGATGTCTGTAATTATTATAATGAACGATTTGGCAACCGCTAGTATGAGGATGCAACACATCGAAAAGTCTCAGACTGGGCTGTGCGTGTAATTCCATGGTCGAACTGATGAAAAACGGTGTAGTGAGCATGTCGACAGATGATAAAGATTAAACGCTTTATATTGTAGATAAACATATAGTTTGTAACGTGACTAGACCGAAACAAGAATCGGATGCTGTTCCCAAATCCTATATTGATGAGCGTTTACGTAGCGGATTTTATACCATATATTTACAAAGCTGTCCATCTAATACGAATTCGTTCAGCTTCATATCGAGTGGAACACCTGAATATGAGTTTTGAACAACTGGTATGGTACGTTTAATCAATACAAATCCTGATGTGGGAGAAGTGATTATTATGCTAAATATAAGACCTCTATAAACGATATCATTTAAGGTTAAGGAGAGAGATTATATTCCTATAAAAAGAAAAGTGATAAGTCAATTGTTACATTACATGTCGAGATTGGTTTAGTCTATGATTCTACACAATAAAATGTAAATGAAATCCATTGCTTTCCTCATTTTAATCACGAGGAAGGAGAAAGTAACAGAGGATATCATTCAAACCAACAAAGATATTTGTCAAAAGTAAAAGCAATTGCGTGAAGCATGACTTAAATCAAACAATCTCTTTGAGCAAAATTTAAAACCCATCACTGAACCGCTAAACAAATAGGTACATCCAGATGAAAATAAACCAAAACTCTCCTCTCCTAAGCTTAAACAATTAGAAAACCCTATAAAACAGACCTTGACCAACTATACAGACATTTCTCGTGGACAAGCTGATTCCACATTTGGCGTTCGTCGTGAAGATAGAAAATTGATGCTAGGTGATTGGGAAGTATTTTTCATTAATGATGATTCCATTCCCGTTAAATATATCGTTTTACAGGCCACCCCAGGACTTTATGAACTACTCTTCAAAAAGTACTCTATATACTACAGCGAGAATGATTTGCAAGAATATAAGGCACTACTTATACTCAACAACGCCCATTTGCAAAAATATATTCCATTTGGAAGTTTCAAGTCAAATAAAGGACCTAAGTATACAACCGCCACTATTCGAGATTCATGAGGGGAAATGTATGACATCCGATAGCACGAAGATCGAGGATGGTAAACCTATCAACTATACATACTGGGATGATGTTAACGAGTTAGTTGACCCAATCAGAGTCTTACACGCATCCAAATCAGCTAGACACACCACCCACGATAATGAGTTGGTCTCTATCGTAGAAGAATTACGTGAATCAGACATCACCGAATAAATTAATGTTGCAGTCCAATCTATCGCTCACTCGTTTCATCATGTAGAAACTAGAAATAGCATGTGAACTTCATCGACCAGTTCGATGCAACTACGCTCACAGAAGAGTCATCATAAGAGGTCTTCACGATCTGATCCAAGCAGATCTTGTAGAAATGATCCCACATGCTAAGTCCAACGATGGATATAAATATTTACTCACAGCCATTAACACATATTCAAAGTTAGGAGGAGTGGGGAGAATGTCACCGCAGCCATGAAAGTTATTTTCGATCTCAGAAGAATTCCTCGTAACGTGCAAATGGATCGAGAGAAAGAGTTTTGCAATGCAGATATTAAAAACTAATTAAATTATATAATATCAACCATTATTCTACCTATAGTATACTTAAGGCTAGTATCGTAGAATGATTCAATCAAATACTCAAGAATATGATGTGGACTAAATTTAGTGAAAATTGTTCGTATCGGTGGATCGATATGCTCGATGCACTCCTCGACGAATACAACAACACCGTGCATTCTACCATAAAGATGCAACCAAATGATGTTGCAGATAACAGACTTCCTCGCATTGTGTACAGTCGAATCAAAAATATCGATCCTCACAAAAACAAACTCCGCATTGGTGAACTCGTCAGAATCAGCACGAATAAAAGTGTTTTTGAGAAGGGATATACACCCAACTGGTCTACAGAACTGTTTATAGTGGTCAAAGCTCGTGAGTCGAACCCTAAGACCTATTTGTTGGAAGACCTACATGGAACCTCTATCAAGGGAGCTTGATACCCTCACGAGGTACACAAAACATTTCATCCGGACGTTTATCTGGTGGAAAAAGTAATACAACGTCAGAATAAAGTGTCCATCAAGGGGCTTGTACGCGAATCTTCACATAATAGTTGGATTAATAAAGAAGATATTACATAAATGTATAAGCTGAAATGTAATAGTAAAGGAAATAATTGATTTATAATTTTGTTTTATATATTTTTTCATTGAAATTGAGTTTAATAATAAAGGAAATATGTGATTTGATATGTTTTTTTATCATTAAAAATTATACCTATTATTTAATATAGTTATTTATCCAAACATAGATTTACAAAACAATACATAGAGTAATAATATAAGTTTTACCCGCCAGTATTTTTTGTCCTTTTTCTATTTTTTAACAGTTCAATCTACACTAACACACCACTACTAAGTAAACCCCATTCCACCCGATCTGAACTTAAACCACCGATGGTAATGTTTTCACTGGTAGAGAGGCTGGTTCATCGATACTGGTATTTAGGCGTTTGTTCCCGCATCCATCTTCCTTACCTATAGCCTCCTCTTCGATAGTGGTGGTGTTGGTGTTGAGGCTGATAGTGATGTTTTCCATCGAGGTGTTGTCACAATTAACTCCATTGTAGGAAACACCCACTTCCTCGATAACGTTGCCGTCAAGGACGTATTTGGCAGAGTCGTTAACGTCCCACCAATGCTCGGATGACATGTCTCCTCTAAGCTCGAGAAACAGGACATGATTCCACGCACCACTCCTCGTGTCGAGTGTGCTCCCACATGCCGGGATTCAAACAGTATAACTTATGCGTGATACCATCACAATTCTCTGNCCTCGTGTCGAGTGTGCTCCCACATGCCGGGATTCAAACAGTATAACTTATGCGTGATACCATCACAATTCTCTGTGTAAACTCTATCATCTACGTGAATACCATTAATATCAATTATGGGTATGTAATAACTGATCTCCTTATCGCAAATTTCAACTTCCCCAATATCCTCTAATATATATCCCATACGTCTGAACATTGCGTACTATCTATATTTACTGTTCACTTATACTGAGAGGAGGACCACATTTCCCCTACGCACATATATATATAAATATATATATACACACCCCTCCATAGACCATCAGAGGAAATATAAAACAATCATGATTCTAAAGAGGAGAAGACCACATTTCCCCTCCACATCCATACACCCCTCCATGGAGCCCCTCCACATCTATACACCCCTCCAGTGACTCATGCAACTCTCCTTATCTTCAAGAATAACCATATAACATTTCCAAATTAAATAATAACTACGCCAATAACGAAATAACTTTGCCTATTTAAAGCGTAACTAACCCTACCATGCCAATATTGTGCAAAAATTGCCAAACATACACCAAATATCAACCAGTATTCTGAATATCATGGCAAATATTTTTTGCAAATTGCGACAAACATGCAAAATAAATTGTGCAAAATTGCGGAAAATTTGCAACATATATTTTGAAAATTGCGGAAACACATAAGAAATTTGCAACTGGTGTAAAACCCCCAGATCCACCCTACTTGTAATGTTTAAACATATATATATTTATTACATTTGTGAAACACCTATTTCATAATGAATATTAGTTCATATATTGATGTGTAGACCTTCTACAATACACTTTTATAATCTGACACAACAAAAATCCGAACTTGTGTTGCCGTGAATGGGTTACTGGTAGCTTCGAGTAGATAACAATTCTGCCTATCCATCATAGACTCTCTTAAATTACTGAACAGTGTATTACACTTAAAAAGATATGAAATTTGCTGGATCAACGGTAACACATAGTTGAACCAAGCCCAAAATATGGGACTCAATTCCTGTGTCCAAGTTTCATTTGTAAACGTATATTTGTTTTATGTTTGTAGACGTTGAATAATTTGTAATAAATAATAATTTCAATATACTGTGTCATATTGGAGGTGGTAGAACTGAATAAACTATTAGAAGCAATTTAAATGTTGTGCTACAGAAAAATGATGAAAATGTCATCCATAGAAAGAGTCAAATTCGCAGATGTGCTAAGAAAGCTAAAGGAAGTGAGGACTATTTGTTAATATGTTTAGACTCATAATCAGACATGGAAAATATGACGAAATTAATAGTTATTTAAGCATAATTATACTTAAGAAATAAAATTGTACAGCAAGACCAATGATGGGATGCATGAATCAGACATTGGAAGATATTGCCACGAATACAAGACTTAGCTAAGGAGTGGAAGGCGAGATCTACAGCAAACCAATCGTAACATTGATGGCTAGTAATGATGTTGTGTCTTAGCATAATTTTAACACTACACAATACAAAGTAAAAATATTTAGTTCTAAATATGAAAAAATATATAGTTTATTGATGTAATTATGATATTAGTACTAATTCAATTTGATAGGGTTCTTTTTTTCAATATTAGATATTCTTCTTGGCATTTTATACAAATTTTAGTCAATTACATCATATCAATAAGGATACAGCTAGCACCAGCACACCAAAATAGAGTTAAGGCTATGCTTACATTGTCTGAGGTGTTGGTCTCACCATAAACAGGATTGCTGTTTGATGTGGATATCCAAGTTTAAATCTCGACTAAGTGTGATGGGGGTTATGATAGTAAGTCTTCACTTTACTTAAATGTCTAATTCAATAATAATTTGAATTATAATCCCACAAATATTTTCTTGGATTCAAAGTGCTACAATTATAATATTTCAATATTATTGCCCATAATTTTATAGAAAAATAATCAACATTTACAATGTCCCAAGCATTATCATTGTAAAATAACACTATAAATATGATAGTAGAAAACAAGTTAACATAATTTTATAATGCAAAATCTAATTCGCAATAATCGTAGTATCTTGGCTACAAAAAGCTACAAATATGAAAAAACAATATTTGCCTATAGTTTTTAAATACAATATTTTGAATTGCACTGTTTCTCACCAATACAAAATGCTACTTATTTTAAGATATTTAAAAAAGATCTTATATATATATTCATACATACGGTTTATATATTCCTGTATATATATATATATATATATATAAACATAAATAGCTAATAATGTAGTTATTCTAATTTATATGAATTCCTGGATAATTTTTCAAATCAATGTTCTCACTATAATGTAATACACTTTCGAGAATTGGCATTGTATCTTCTAAGACAGTGGTGCACAGCCTTTAAACACCCAAGGGCCACTTTAACTTTAACTGAACAATGGTGGGCTGCAAGGCCATTCCCCTCCCCCTCACTTGCCAAACACATATCAATCTTTTCCAAATCTTACCAATAAGCCTATCAGTTATAGTGAGATAATTATTTTTGAAAATTGCACTAAAGAGTGATATTAAAATTACATGTTATAATTAGATATTAGATTCAAAAATGAAAATTTTAATTTGTAAAGAAATACTTTAAAAAAACACACACAATTGAACTAAGAGTACTTTTGTTTAAAAAAACATGCACAGATTTACAAAAGAAAAATTATAAAATCGGCCACCTCATGATTTGATCCGTTTCATCACAGAAAAAGGGTGTTCACAAAAGTTGGTGGTTCCGAATAGTGTTTCCATTTTAGAGCATGATTATTCAATACTTCCATGTCATTAGACAAGTTTTTAAAAATAAAAATCCAGTAAAGAAACTTCTGAAAATTTTGTCTTCAATTCAGAGTCACATTGCATATCAATTAACTCCATCTGGAAATCGATGGATACTGTCTCAAAATCAGTAGTGAACGGCAGAGCAAACACGTCAAACTATTTCTCAAATTTTCTCGAATATTGAAACCTTAAACTCAATTTAAAGATTCTCTACAATTATGGCGTTTTTAGTGAGGTTAATGGGTGCTTCTTCAGAACTTTCAGCAAAACGTTTATTTGTTGAAAAATTCCCCATTTGCCAAAATTTCAGTTGTGACGGTCATAATATCAGTTTAACCTCAAACTACTTTATTAAGCAAAACACATTATGGATCATATTATTATTTCCTTGAAGCTTTAAAAATTTAGTTCATTAAGATGTTGGGCAATGTCAACTAAAACAGATAAATTACACACCCAATCATCTTTTTCATAGTCTGCTACCAGATACTCACTACGATATTTTAAACAGACAAATATCTCTTAGCGTAGCTCACGCCCTCTTTTAAGCATTTTTCCAACACTAAGTCAACGAACTTGTGTAAAATAAACAACATCGTCATACTGAGAGTCTAATTCTGAAAATAATTCTTGGAATTGAGGATGAGTGAGTCCTCTGGACGAATTTTTTTATTACTTTGACTACTACTTTCATCACGTGCTCCATATTAATGGTTTTTGCACAAAGGTTTTCTTGGTGTAAAATACAATGGCATACGACGATATCACTGCTCATGTTTTTTCACTCTGTTGCTAAATAGTTCAGAGCCCCTTGCTTCTTTCCCACTATAGCTGTTGAAATACCATGTAATATTTTTAGGTTTAAATTATACTTGTACAATATTTTTTTCACTTTTTTTCAAAATAAATGTCTGAGCTTAGGCTGTATCTTTCATAGGAATCAACGCCAGCAATTCCTCTGTAATATTAAAATTTCTATCAAAACCACGGATAAAAACTAAAATCTGTGCTGCGCAGGGTCGGGGACGTTTGTGCTTTCCTCCATGGCCAATGAAAAGTATTTAAATTTAATAACTTCCCTTCAATATTTTTTCAATGTCTGATACCATTTCTTCTGATCTTCTTGATATCATCATACGATAGAGACTATTTTTTGAAATTAAACTTTTTTTCTCCGGGAAAGCTATATTTACCACTTCTTCCATACATTCTGTAACTAGCTCTCCATATTTGTATCTTTTTTTTTAACTAAAATTTGACTGCAATTTCCAAGTCGCCAGTTACTTTTAGAAAAAAAAATGTTGGTTTGTTAATTTACGTTGCCTTCTCCTTTCTCTTTGTCCAGTCCACGCGTTGTATTGGCCAGCATGTTTTGTATCGTAATGTCTCTTAACGTTGTACTCCTTTATTGCATTCACTGTTTCTTTACAAATTAAACATGTTGCTTTGTCGTTGTATTCTATGAACAAATAACTCTCACTCTATGTCTCCTGAAACACACGGCACTCGTCAATTGCTTTACGCTTTTTTTTAAAGACATCGTCGTAAAATGTTACAAAGTTAATTAATCGCACCAATCCGGAAGGTGAACAATAACAAACAATAACGCGCGTATTGGCGTCAACCGTCATCTGACTGAGCCAACATTACAGGAATTGCTGATACAACTCGCGCATGCGCAGACAGCAGTCCTCCAATACCGTTATCACTAACCTGTATAGCGCAGCATATGCAACAATCGTTTTGTTATTAATTTTATTATTTCGATAATGTAATGTAAATTAATTTAATTTACAACAAATCAAAGGGTGATGCGAAACAAGAAAATTTGATCTTCTGATTGGGTTTCCGAACACCATTATATATTATATAGACTCTTAAACACTTTTCCCC
>CABFOW010010493.1:0-10368 GCA_902141385.1 Timema californicum
AACATACATTCCCATATGAGGTATGTAGAGCAGAGCTTGTTTAAACTGTATCTGTGAATTGTTCTCATCACTCAGTAGAACAATCATTGGTCAGGTATCAACGAACATACATTCCCATATGAGGTATGTAGAGCAGAGCTTGTTTAAACTGTATCTGTGAATTGTTCTCATCAATCAGTAGAACACTCATTGGTCAGGTATCAACGAACATACATTCCCATGTGAGGTATGTAGAGCAGAGCCTATGTGTGTTTGGACAAATGGGAGAATAGTGGGTTAGAACAAACCACAGATACGGTTTTAACAAACTATGCATACTCTGGCAACACTCCACGACACGTCACTGTTCCATAAAGCCATTTGAACTGATACCGATGCGCACGTGACGTTTAATCCTCGGTCTTGTCCACCCCTGGAGGTAGCTTTTTCCCCCACTAATAGCTCGCCCTGAAAGACCTCACGACTCTTCATCTCATGAGTGATGGCTTTCCATCGAGTCTTTGGGCGCCCTAGGTGAAGCAGACGTTGTTCCCTCCTTCACGAGTGCACCCAACACGTGATTACTTCTTCTGACAGCGACTGACTGGTGGGAAAAAAAAACAGCGTCAACGACTCCCTAAAAGGGGAGAAATTCATGTTAATATGAGGAACTTTCTGCGGACGTTTTGACTGCTCTGCATTTCACTGAGAACGATGATATCATCACGTGTTTGTGGTAGTGTCAACATTTGATGTGGCGTCTAGTTTTATTGGTACTCTCTACGTCATCAACTTTCCACACCCTCGAGGGAAGGGGATGAGGGCTGAGACTGTGTACACGCCCAGCTGGAGAGAGTAGTGAGAACACTACTGTGTAACGCAGCAGTTGACAACTTTGCGGCGAGTCTTTATGGCGAACTGAACGTACAAGTTGCCGACACTACTGGAGACTCGGACATGTGAACGCGCGCAGGAATAATAATAATAATATCTAGCACCGCGTTTTACTACCTGTTCGGTTTATACGCTTTAAGTACTAATTACTCTAATGGATTGGGAATTGGGAAGGTTGAATTAGAGGAAGTGAACCCGCATTTGCGTGGAGTGAGAGTGGAAAACCATTTAGGAAGAACACCTCCAGTTCACCCGACCGAGATTTGAACCTCGATCTCCCCGTCCTCGGCGGTCGAGCTCAACACGACTCGAACGTTAGCCAACTACGTCACCGAGGCGGGTAACGTGCGCAGGAGACTTCTCTCAATTGGACAGGAAATGCGCGCGTGTCTGTCCTCCATTACAACGTCCTTCATGGACTCTGCTACAGCTATCTTGGGCTACGTTATTGGTTCTTCACACTAAAATATCACAAATAATTAGTGTTACAATTTTTTTTTTTCAAATCTGAATAAAGGACATTTGCCAAAGGCGCCGCTAGAACATGTAATGTTTTCGGTTTGTTTTATAGTTTTATACTTATAAAATTTAACTTCAATTGTTATGGCGTAATTGGCTAACACGCTAGTCGTGTTGAGCTCGACTGTCGAGGATGGGGCGATCAAGGTTCGAATCTCGGTCGGGTGAACTGGTGGAGGTTTTTTCCTAAATGGTTTTCCACTCTCCCTCCACTCAAATGTGGGTTCGCTTCCTCTAAATTCAACCTTCCCAATTCCTAATCCATTAGCGTAATTAGTACTTAAGCGTATAACTCGAACGGGTAGTAAAACGCGGTGCTATATATATAAAAAAAAACTTTCATTGTTTAATGTTTATAATATTAGTGTACACATTTTATGAGGGCTCCAGCATGCTTTATTTTTCTGGTGCCAAGGGCTTCTTTGGGCTAAAGGGATTTTGGGAAACCCAGCTCTATTTTAGCACAAATATGACTTTAACAAGAAAAACACGACAAGCTCAATTATCTTATTAATTACTCAACTATTTGATTGGTAAGTAAATAAATACCTTTAACCTTTCGAATATTTTTCTCTAATTCTTTAGACAAAATTAATAACTAATAAAACTCTTTCTAATTATTTTTATAGACAATAACACAACATCAATGATACATGGGGGATATATCATTTGAAAACCACTGGTGTAAAACTTTGCCGCTAGTTGGGTTTAATCCTAGCCCCCACATTAAAATAATTTTGAGTTACAATTTGGTAAAGTTTTTTTTAGCACCATGTCAGTCTACCCGTTTGAGCTATACGCTTATGTACTAATTACAGTAGTGGTTATATTTAGAGGAAGTGTGCCCGCACTTGTCTGGAGGAAGAGAGTTTTTGTAAAAAAAAATCCCACTATCAATACACCCGACTGAGATTCAAACCTAGATCTCCCCATCATCGGCAGTCTAGTCTACTGTGAAAGTGATGCCTTAGACCAAGCGGCCACCAAATAAGGATTTGGGGTAGTTTCTTTGACATAAAATATTTATAGAAAGTTTGATAACATAAGCTTCTGTGAGACCCACATCCGCGATTGTGTGATCTAAGGTGTCAATCTCGCAATGCATGCGATTGACGGGGAGGGTTAGGTTAAGATCTCATCCAGGTGTACTAGTATTTATTTTACTATGCCATCTAACCACTAATGTTGCTGTATTTACTCTAACCAATCTCTTCATTACTAAGTGATAACTAATACCTAATCAGTTATTATTAACATATTCTACACACATTAACCATTTCCCTTGCATGTATCTTGCATTTGAATCTGACCTAACGCTCTTTGTATTAGAAACTATTGCATCAAATAATGTTGTTGAGATTCGAAGCTATATTTTACTACTGGAGACTTCAACCCTACCATTAATATAAAGCCTTAGAGACTTCAACTCTACTATAAAAACACCTGGAGAATTCAACACTTCCATATAAATGAAGACCTGGAGACTTCAACGCTACTATAGAAATAAAGCCCTGGAGACTTCATCGCTTCTATAGAAACAAAACTCTGGAGACTTCAACGCTTCTAAAATGAAGACCTGGAGACTTCATCGCTTCTATAGAAACAAAACTCTGGAGACTTCAACGCTTCTATAGAAACAAAGCCTTGGAGTCTTCAACGCTTCTATAGAAACAAAGCCCTGGAGACTTCCACGCTTCTATATAAATAAAGCCCTGGAGACTTCAACTTTTCTATAGAAACAAAGCCCTGGAGACTTTAACGCGTCTATAGAAACAAAGCCTTAGAGACTTCAACGCTTTTATAGAAACAAAGCCCTGGAGACTTCAACGCTACTATAGAAACAAATCCCTGGAGATTTCAACGCTTCTATAGAAAGCAAGCCCTGGAGATTAAAACGCTACCATATAAACTAAGCCCACTTGCCTCCAAGGAAAGTTATATAATGTATCGTAGAAATAAAGTATATATTTTCATATATATTTTATCTTACTCGTGAGGAGCAACCACACTTCCTGTCAAGCTAAAGCACTTATAGCACTTATTACTCAACTTTTAGATAGCTAAATTACGTTTTGTGTCGACTAAAACACCATAATACCAAAATGGGGCTATAAACTTATTTCCCAAGTCATGTAACTTTGCGTAGTAGGTATTAATTTATATACAGTATATTATTGTAGGGCTGAATCCACGGACATAAACCACGTGGACAACTAGTTCTGAGCCTTGTTGGGAGGCGTGGTCCCTCGTGAAGAGATGCCAGCACGTACTTACATGGAACTTGTGGTCACCACGGCAGTTATTCTCTATACTGCGCATACGTCAGGCAAGGAGCAGAACGGGCTAAGAGCCTCTGGACTTACACCATGGCAGTTATTCTCTATACTGTGCATACGTCAGGATAGGAGCAGAACGGGCTAAGAGCCTCTTGACTTCTACCATGGCCGCTAGTCTTGATGCAGTGCATACGTTAGTCTAGGAGCAGAACGGGCTAAGAGCCTCTTGACTGTCACCATGGCAGTTATTCTCTATACTGTACATACATCAGTCTAGGAGCAGAACGGGCTAAGAGCCTCTGGACTTCTACCATGGCCACTAGTCTTGATGCAGTGCATACGTTAGTCTAGGAGCAGAACGGGCTAAGAGCCTCTGGACTTCTACCATGGCCGCTAGTCTTGATGCAGTGCATACGTTAGTCTAGGAGCAGAACGGGCTAAGAACCTCTTTACTTCCACCATGGCAATTAATCTATATACTGTGCATACGTCATTCTAGGAGCAGAACGGGTTAAGAGCCTCTAGACTTACACCACGCAATTTAACATCAAATGGCATTAGGAAGTCGTAGATGACCCACAAGCCTCAAAAATTGTAATGACCACCAATGTATTGGTATTAAAACGATAATTATTTACCTCTGAGACACTCTGTTTTAAATCCCTTAGAAACACAGTTAAATATTCACAATTGGTTCGGAATTTGATGGTTCTTACTTCCACTAAAAAAAAAGAGGGGGTCTCACAACTATTTTAAACCTGTATTGATGGACATGCAGGCTGAATGTCAGGTTCAGTTAATGTAGTTTTCTTGTGACAATAAGGTCCGAATATCGTCTGGGTGTATTGAGATGGATTTTTCTTAAATGGCTTTCAATTATCCCTCAAGGCAAATTAAAATACACTTCCTCTAACCTCTATCTAACTCATCCTTACCCAATTGCCGTGACTAAATGAAGACAGCCTGGACGAGTAGTAAGCACGAGAGGAAACATAAAAGCTACATCACCTCACCAATCACAATATTTCTTATATTACCTATTAAACGCGAAGTAGTTGTTTATATGGACAAGGAGAGTTGTGAAAAAACGGAGCTTTTTTATGTCTTTAAAAACAGGGAAAACACGAGGAATTTTGGTAAAATCTAACAAAAAATACTGGAATATTTGTTAATTTGGGACATTTAACTGAGATATATAACCAATAGGTTTTTGGATGGAAGATAAAGTGAACTTAAGAATCGAGCACGCTGATTAAAACATGTCTTAGTACTTACTCCTCATGCAAGGACTGTGAAGCTACTGAAGCTGTATTTACCCCGTCAATGTTAAATCATCCTGTTTTAAATATAAGTTACATGACTTCACAAAAATCACTTTTATATATATATATATATATATATAAACAACTCTTTCCTTCAATCTAAGCCACCTGAAAAAATTGTAGCTCCCGCTGGAAAACACAGACAATTTGGTAGTAAGAAAATAATGGCAGGTGACCTGGTGGTCTAGGGGTAAGGTGTCAGACTTCTGTGCTGGCGGCCGGGGTTCAATCCTCGGTCCCGGCACAGATTTATCTGATTACCAAACCCTTCCTTCGCCTCTGACAAGATATCTTGTGAATGTGAGGAATGCCAGGCCTCCACCGTGGTTCGGATACCACGTTAAACGGTAGGTCCTCCATTTAATATCACAATCACCCTACCATTACACATTAGCGTAAGTGCTTATAACCCGAACGGGTAGTAAGACGCGGTGCTAATAATAATAATAATAATAATAATAAAATAATGGCAGCCCGAAGTAAGAGCAAATTGTTCTGTGGAACATTCAATTGTGTTTTATGATACACCTGCAATTGTAGTTACCGGTAAGTATGACATGTGCAGATGTGTGAACAAGTTGGTAGAAGCTAAAAGTCTCGTGTGACAGCAGAAACGTGAGAACAATAATGATTGCATTCGGTGCAGCTGCCACGTCAAGGAATTCAACTACAGTGAAACCTCTTATGGCGTTAAGATGGTATACTCGCTTTGCTCGTTAGGGACGGAGCCCCCAAGCCCCCGGTGAGTTTTCTTTGAAAGTGGATGTAAACTAATGTAATTCCAGAGCCATTTTTTGATAGGTCTTACCGTTTAGCCACAAGAGACCTCCAAAGAAAGGTTCACACTGACTTTAAAGTTGCTCCGCGATTTTTAAATTCCTTTCGGGGGTTAAAAATTAAACTTTTTAGTTTTTTGGAATTTTATTGTTGGTAACAGACTAAAATCTATAATTTTGACAAATTTCAAGTTTCTAGTTTATCTGTAAATGGGTGGAAATTGATGTCAGTGAGTGAGTCAGCTATGTGGCTTTACAGTAGTATAATTAGAAATTCTTTAATGCCAGAAACAAAGTGGGCTTATAAAGTTCCTGGGTGGAGATGTCTATTACACTGGATATCATTTCTGAGGAAACTGCATGATTACTACTGCGTTCTCACTCTCTTGTTTCTGCGCTGGTTCGTCGAGATTGCCAGTAACTCCTTACACCACTCTCAGACGTAACTGAGGGCGAGGAGATTCAGCAACAGTTAACCAAGAGAGGGTGAAGATGAAGCTTTATTGCATAAGACCTGTAGTAGGAGAACAAATCAGGGAGGAGAAAAATACAAATTACAATATTGTTTGTGTTGTGACTCCCCCCCTTATTAAATTTAACAGCATTCGTTTCATAATTATAATACGCTCCCATACCAGTTACCTTTCGTTTCTCTGGAATTAAAATTTTAGTGATCAACCAGAATATGTGTATTTCTGGACTTTTCAGATAGGAAAATTTCAACTTTGAAATGCGTTTACAATCATATGTACAGAATTATAGTAAATAGCTATGCGCTTATTACAGTAAGCACCAAACTCAGTTACTGGTTAGTACTTAGCTTAAGCGAAACATCATATTGGCAATATATCAGCTACAAAAGCAGCCCTCTTAATAAAGGACAACTTCCGAGATTAAAAAATTTACTGTTGTTAAGAAGTGTCCATTGTTTTAAGGAAAAAAATTAAAAAAAAGTTCTATTTGTTTGCTTTGTTTACGTATATTTAATTAATCTATACAGAATGATAAAAATAAAGATATTATAGTCCAGTACTAAATTAAAACTGCTATTAAACATAAGAAAATGTCAAATACAATTGGCCTTATACTATTCATGTCAAAAACTGTACGGATGTTTTATGTATAAAAAAAGTTTTTATTTACCTCAAAATAAACAAAAAATATATTTAATCAGTGAGTTCAAAAATGTCAACGCTTTTTCATGGATAAGCCTGTGGTTTAAAGAAATTAAACATTTTCGCCTTTTTTGTGTGTATGTCACTTTGAATTTTCTTTTGAAGATGCATTTTTAAATCTCTAAATATTTTTTTTAGTCTTTCTGAGAACATAGGCCACTATAGCGATTAAACTGTTTCACTCACAAAGAAGGTGTGATCCCTCAAGCTTTATTGTAAAATATATAGACAGGTACTTGCAATTATTTTATGCTATTTAGAGAGTTTAGTACATCTCTAGTATCTGTGTCCGCCATTGAGAAGGAGTATTGCCGTAAGGTCCCATGTTATTTTGCCGGGGAAATGTAAATTGTCCGTTAATAATAGATGTCCGTTAAGGGAGGTTGCTCTTCAATGTTACTTTCCCCATCCTCTTTCGTTCTACTACCAGTCTGCTCAATAATCCTTTTAATTTGGCCAATGGGGTACGCACGAGGAAGGTAGATTTTAAGAGAAAATGTACCCCCATTAGGGTTATAGTGGGAAACTATCTAGTAAAAAAACCCACCATGGCACGCCTAGCCGAGGTCCGAACCCCGTCACAAACAAAGCAGACAAGATGAGTCTGACATTTTATCCACGTGCCCACCGATGAGGGATCTAATAACATAACGAAATCGTCACTCCACTGCATGCCGCAAACCTTCATTAAAGTCCTTTACTTTAAGGCCATGTAGGAGTTTCATAAATAATAATACATATTGAACATTGTTTTATTTAAAGATATCCCTTCACTTGACTGGTTTACAAAACTACTATTTAAGTTTTTAAATTTATTTCAACTAGAAAGATTTGTTTACACGCGACATTTCCGTTGTTTATTGTGAGCTTAATGCTCAGGTAACGTAAATATAATTTTCATGGGAAGATCTTTATCTGACAGCTAGATAAGTCACCAGATATGTTTTCGATTATTCCAACTTTGAGTCCTGTGATAATTCTTTTCTTTTTGATCAATACATATACAATAACATGAATAATGTAGTTAGACGTTATAAAGTTGGGGGAAAATGTAGTTTTTTGTTGTTGCAGTTTTTATATAACAACTTTTTTGGGTCTAAATAAATTAAATATTGCTCCAGAAGACGCAAGTTTAATTTTCTACCCATGGTGATATCAACAGTTGTTGGATATCTGTTGAGGGTATCCTGGAATCTAATAACAACTTGTTCTCTTCATTTAAAACGTTTCTCATCCAATGCCGCTATGCTCATGACAGACATTCAACAACTGTTGATATCACCATAGGAAGAAAATTATTATTATTATTATTATTAGCACCACGTCTTACTACCCGTTCGGGTTATACGCACTCACGCTAATGTGTAATGGTAGGGATGATTGTGAGATGAACTGGAGGACCTACAGTTTAACGTGAAATCCGAACCACGGTGGAGGCCTGGAATTCCACACATCCACAGGGGAGAAAATTAAACTATATGTTTCTTTTGGATATTTGATTTGTTTGGACCAAAATTTATTTGCTATAAAACTGTTAACCATTGACCTTATTTCGCATCTACCTTCTACACTCCTACCTCAAAATTGGTCGCAAAACATTATGCTTGTATATCTAAAAGCCCCTTCTTATGAAATTTGAATTATATCTGTAGGATCGTAAAAATAAGCTTTATAATCCGACTGAAATCATAGTTTCATGAGATCTCAGCACTATATTGATCGAAATGATAGCACGTTTTTATTTGCAATAACAAACAAAAAATTATTATCTTCATCCTCCATAAATTACGTGTTTATACCATGGTGAGACTATATCTTCTTTCTCTATGCATACATTATGTATTTCCTCCATGGTGAGACTATATCTTCTTTCTCTATGCATACATTATGTGTTTCCTCCATGGTGAGGCTATATCTTCTTTCTCTATGCATACATTATGTATTTCCTCCATGGTGAGGCTATATCTTCTTTCTCTATGCATACATTATGTGTTTCCTCCATGGTGAGACTATATCTTCTTTCTCTATGCATACATTATGTGTCTCCTCCATGGTGAGGCTATATCTTCTTTCCCTATGCATACATTATGTGTCTCCTCCATGGTGAGGCTATATCTTCTTTCTCTATGCATACATTATGTGTCTCCTCCATGGTGAGGCTATATCTTCTTTCTCTATGCATACATTATGTGTCTCCTCCATGGTGAGGTTATCTTCTTTCTCTATGCATACATTATGTGTCTCCTCCATGGTGAGGTTATCTTCTTTCTCTATGCATACATTAATGGTTTCCTCCATGGTGACACTATATCGTCTCTCTCTTTAATCGGGCTATATAGCTTTTCCTCGAATGTCTTATCCACTTTATACGCTCGTAATTAATAGTGGGATCTAAGACATAACTTTCTCAATGTATCGGGTCAGAGGGGGTGAAGAGGTTTGGGTTTGAATCTCATCTGGACTTACTGAAGATGGTATCTCCTAAAGGTTTCCTCATTCTTCCATCACGAAAACTTAACTCATTCCTGCGATTGACACTGCTGTGAATAGGTTCAGCCTGAATTGTTGTCGGTTAGGCAACTCTCATTACTTGAAGACATTGCGTCAACACTAAGCTGCAGGCGCAATCCATAACGTAACGTTCAATACTATATTCCTAAGGTGCGACGGAAAGGATCGTGAGTCATTTTACAGTTTTTATAGCATTACATTTTTTTTTGCCAAAATATAGCGAATATTTCTCCAGTAGCAACATAGAGTTTAGTTTTCTGCACATGTTAATATCAACAGATCTCTAATATCTGTCAAGGGTCTCCTGGAATTTTGTCAAAACTTTTTCCCTCTTTATTTAAAAAGTTTTGAAAAAATTCCAGGACACTCTTAACAGATATTCAAGGTCTGTTGATACTAGTATGTGCAGAAAACTAAACTCTATGTTGCTACTGGAGAAATATTTGATATATGTTGACAAAAAAATTCCAATTTTATAAAAACTGTAAAAATACTTGCACCCCGCTTCTGCCCCACCTTAAATATCTTGGAACTTTCTTGTTTCGGTGGCACAGTTCCTATCGCTATGGTGGAGCGTTTATACTCCATTCACTGTAGGAATTACTCTCTGAAAGGTCTTTTTTCCTACCAATATCCTACTATATAATAGATTTTTGGTAGAGAAAAAGGCCTTTCAGAAAACAATTCCTACGGTGAACGGACTTTAGTTGAATTCTTTAGTTTAACTGTAAGGTATTATCGACACACACATTTAACAGAACGAAGACGATCAAATCCAAATGAACCGCTCCAAAATTGTCAAACCCCGTTATTTGACCTAATAGTAGCCCGGCTACTAATAACAATTTTACTTTTCACCCCAATTCCAAACGAACCGCTCCAAAAATGTCAAATACCGTTATTTGACCTAATAGTA